>JBCFXI010002873.1:0-15195 GCA_038496175.1 Ampulex compressa
TCGGTGTCCCTAGGATGTTCCCAAACTATCGATACGCAGAATTAATGCACCTCACATGTTTTAGGAACATCTTGAACTTCGGTATCCCAACGGAAAGAACTCGAAAGGGAATTTTAACACTAAGTTAATTCTTATTTATGTTCGGATCAGGGAGATCGAGAGAAATCTGAGAACTAACGTCCGGCCGAGTTGAAAATTTTACTAGTAAATGAACTTTTGTTTATCTGAGGGTTCTAGCGTCTTCGGCGCTTGGTTCCTCTAATTTTCTATTTATTGGGGTTTCTAAAGATCTTTGAGTTTTTCCCTTTCACTATCGCTGATCTAACATTTGGGTAACTGGCATGCAGATGTTAGATTTCGCCCTGGTTTGTTTCTCGATTTTCCTTTTCTATAAGCGTAGGGTCGGTGCACGTACCAATATCCTGACTCTGATTCTCTGACTCTACTGTTCTGTGTTCTCTACTACTCCATATTCTTTATTGCTCTATATTTTTTAGTGCTCTCCGTCTTTTGTAGGTTACGCTCTTCTTCCCTAGTGTCTCTGGACGCACACCCTCCTGTTCGTAGACGTCCTCACACTCATCGACCATGTGCTTTCCTCGAAACTATGCGTCACCTAAAGCTAAACCATGCATTCTGTCCCAATCGCTCTTCTTTCATCGCCTTATAGGTCAAAGATTCTTTGCTTGTTTGCACGCACTTATAATTTTTTAAATATTTATGCACGCTCACGCCAGACTATTTACACGTTCCCACACTAGTGATATATAACTTCAAATAAAATGGTATTACTTTGAAAATAATTACCACGATATGTGGAATCTAATTTTATACTTTTCTCAAATCTGATAATGTGTAAAACCATTCATATAAATGATTCATATAATATATGAATATAAATGAAAGTCCATTTATATAAATGAAAGTAAATCATTCGCGCTTTTGTTACCGTTACTATCTTCAATATTTTCTTGCTTTTCTTTGTGAAGTCCAATAATGTCAGTATTGCTATTACGGATTTTTTCAGTATCATAAATATTTGCTTTTAACACAACTGTATAAAATTCTAGGTGCAATTAATCTTTTTCCTTATCATATAATGTTTATCACAAATTCCGTCTTGCCTGGAGATATTTTCAGCTTTGATCTTATTTTTTCTTTGCGACAAAATGGAAATGTCTTGAAAAAACAAGTATTTGAACAAATGTTGCATTTGCACTTTTCCTTTACAATTAGCAGCAGTTCTTTAACTTCACAAGTAGAAGAAGATTGTATTTCTGATTTATGTAGTATCGAGCGAATGAGCGAGTGAGCGAGCGAGTGAGACACCATAGTCGGTCGCAGGTGGAACTTCGTAACCTCCTGCGAGCCTATGCGTTATGAGCGATTGTCTATGTTTTTGCAAGTTACATATACCGACGCGCAAGCGGCAGTTTTTTTGTAACGTTCAATGTGATTACACGCTCCATTTTGAGTTCGACATTTTTATATTACACAATTATCGAATAAATTGCATTTTTCATTTATCACCAGTGTTTTTATCCCACATTTATTTTTCTTTTTGTGACAGCGTAATTGATAAAATTACTTTACTTTCAAAATTTTCATTCTCAAGAAATAAACAAATTTTATATTAAAAAACATTATACGAAGTAAATTTTTGCCGATAACTACACTTGAAGTTTCTGATATTATTTTATTTTCTTAGTATAGCTCATGAAGTAATCATATCACGTTTATGACCGTTTTAATTTTACAACCCATCAATAATTTTTTGCTAAATACATTACGAAAGAAAATCGTTTTTCCCGTTATTATTTTATATTTTTTTTGTAATAACATGATAATGGAATTAGTATTTTACTTTAATGATCTTTTCAGTACCGTATCATTTCTAAATAAATCTTCTGCGAAATAAGTTTCTAAATAATCTAATACTGTAAGAAGAAAAGAATCGTTATGTTATTTTTAAATACTTTTGTATAATCATTATTACAAATACGAGGGAAAGTATTACGTATTATGAAGAAAATTCATATGCAACTTCAACTTTATTTTTCATAAACAAAGTATGGTCTTAATCGCGCCCAAGAATTTGATTAATTTCAGTTCAACGTACTTTCGCTGAGAGACTGCGCCGTGGATTCGACAATAATCATCTGCAGTGTTACAAAAATCAATTCTTCGGCGATTACAAAGGCGAAAGTCGAACTTTACTAATACGTGGATCATACGTACGTATTAATTTGTAGAAAAAAAATATTCTGCGTTTTGTAATTATCAGCTTACAGCATTATTTTTATATTTTATTCATCATTAAAAGGTCCAGAATCAAGTTAACAAATTTTTTAAATAGGAAAAAAAATTGAGTTTAAACAATGTAATCCTGAAATAGTGGCCTCAATGCAATGTTTACTATATTTTCGAACACTATCTTCATGCATCATTAAGCCAGAGAATTTAATGTAAAAAATTATAATGGTTTCCAGGCTACTTCACGCGAATAACACATCGGTATTTTTATTGGTGAAACTCAATACCACATGAATTATATGAGTGGTTATGGATTATGTGCAGGCACTATCCAAATGGTCTTTAGTGGAATAGTACAGAAAAATAACGAAATGTTAGATACAGATGAATTTTATTTATCTCTCTTTTCTGCAGTAATTATACAATTTTCTTCACATAATTCGTTAGCATATTATGATCTACATTCTCATTGTGTAAAATAAGGCAGTATGCATGCGTATTTAGTGAAAGAGCATTTCTACATTCAATTTTAATCCTCACATCAACCGTTTCGCTTTTTACTAATTCATTCTAATGGGAGCATTCTATCACGAAGAAGGGGCCGTGACGTAGAAAGTCGTAGAAATCGAGCATAAGTGCATAATTTTTTAGCCGATAGTAAGATTCAATAAATTTAATTTACTGACACATTTAATTATCTGACACACCGTCGAGTATTTATTGTTGGCAACATTTGTGTTCAACTTATCGTCCGGATAGAAATTTGAGTTTAGGTATAATATGATATCGACGATTGATCCGTCTTCGAATACAGAATTCTCCTCCATGTAAGTATTTTTCGCGCTGTTTTTAGACCAAAATTTACATACCGCAATTTCTCTAATTGCGTCGACGCTTTAAAGGACCATGTATTAATATGGGGGTAGACCGTTTGCGGTAATATAGGATATTCATATAAATTCTACGAGCGGACAGATATGATTTCGGTCGGCCTGTTCGAAGATATGTGAAAATTGAATCGTTGGAAATTCGTTCAAGATTATGTTAAGTACTCGCTACTGTACCTCGCCAATTGAATTTTGAGCGATGTTATTTTACGAATTAGGCGATTTTTTGGTTTTAAAACGGGTAAGGAACAATGACGAAATGAGAAATACATAACAACAATTGGTTAGCAATTAATGTTACGAAATCCTTATACGTAATAATTTTGATGCAAAATTTTTTTCTTGAAAGGCATTTTTCCAATTTTAAAAGATACTTCGTTCTTTTCCCGTTTCCTTGGATTAATAAGAAGTTATGTTACACTGTATAATGTTGTATTTTCACGTTTTTATAAATAATATAACAATATGTAACATCCATAGTTACACATTGTTGTGTAGTTTGTAAATAGCGCTTGTGTCGATCACAGAGTTTATAAATCTGGACCGATTGGCCCCAGCTGCTTGACACCATCACGATCGTATTCTAGCTTTTCCTTGCCCCCCCTTGAGGGGTCGCGTAACAAATTATTGGATCCGTGTGTAAATGGCTTCGACGCCTTTTGTTGAACTTGTCTATCAGATATACCGGTATGAAGTGAGCGTTAAGATATAAACGTGTCGATAGGGAACATTTGTTGTCAACAAGCCTTAATTTTTTGTTTGTTGGTTGGTATAACATCTGTCAAATATATTTAATATACATCAAGTCATTGAACAAACAACATCATATTTTTTCATCGTGTTAAAAATGTCGAATTTTTTCCCCAGAAAGTGATGATTTGAGGAAGGCATTAATTTTTTGTTTTCGGTTGAAGAAAAGTGCTGCAGAGTCGCATCGAATGCTTGTCGAGGCATATGGAGATCATGCTCTATCAGAAGCAACATGGAAAAGATGGTTTCAACGGTTCAGAGATAATGATTTTGACGTGAGAAATGAAGAACGTGGAAAACCACGAAAAACGTTTGAGGACTCTGAATTGCAAACAATATTGGATGAAGATGATACTTTGAGTCAAAAGCAAATGGCAGCACTATTAAATGTTGCACAACAAACAATTTCTGACGGTTTAAAAGCTTTGGGAAAGATCCAAAAGTATGGAAAATAGGTGCCACATGAATCGAATGAAAGACAGATGGGAAACCGAAAAAACACTTGTAAAATTTTGCTTCAAAGACACGAAAGAAAATCAATTTTGCATTGAATTGTTACTGGTGATAAAAAACGGATTTATTTTAAGAATCCTAAACGGAAAAAATCATGGGTTAATTTGAGACAACCATCAACATCGACCGCAAAACCAGATTGATTCGGCGAGAAGGCAATGCTCTTTGTTTGGTGGGATCAGAAAGGTGTGGTGTATCATGAGCTTCTAAAACCTGGTGAAACTATTAATACTAATCGCTACAGACAACAGATGATCAATTTGAACCATGCATTGATCGAAAAACGACCAGAATGGGCCAAAAGACCCGGCAAAGTAATTTTGTTACACGACAATGCACCTGCACACAAAGCATAACCGGTTCTGGATGCAATCAAAGCATTTGGCTGGGAGGTGCTACCCCACCCGCCGTATTCACCAGACTTGGCCCCTTCGGACTACGATTTGTTATCATCGATGGGACACGCATTGGCTGAACAGCACTTTGATTCCTACGAAGAAGTAGAAAATTGGGTGTCCGATTGGTTTGCTTCGAAAGACGAACATTTCTATTGGCGTGGTATCCACAAATTGCCTGATACCTGATATATGATATTGTAGCTCTGGTGGTTCGAAACCCACCTTCAACAGCAGATCGTAAGCAAATGACCTTAGCACTTGGCGGTGAACATGAATTAACAAACTACAAAACAGATCGAAAGAGACGTATCAGGATAAGTTGATTAATAATAATGACAATGATGATGAAGAGAGCGTAATTGAGGATCGGCGGGGGGGGGGGAGAAGGACGAAAGAAGGAAGAGGAGGAGAAGAAAAAAAATACTCAATGAAAAATATCGAAATATGTTCTTAGTCATTGCCAAAAATAAGCGTACCTTTTAAATCACTAGTAAGGAATATACCCAGTAATCTGAACGGGTCTTTGCATGAGTCCAGAACGTGAATTGATGGAAAACCACATGTCAGACGTGGAAGAATCACTTGAGATGCTTGGACCGATCTCTCGAAAATGTGTGTAACTTTTGACGGCTGGTAAGTTAACATTAGTTCGATAATATTTAAGGTGTGCACTTTGTACGTACTTGCGGGAACGATTACTGTTGTCACGATCTACTGTCGGGACCGATTTTTATATTAATTTATATTACGAAGATTCGCGGTTTTTCGGGGACAACGTGCCTACGCGACACTCCCCTGGGATGAGGCAGATTAATTAACACGTTGGGCGAATTTTGGAGGTTGAAGAAGGATATCAACGAAATCTTCTTCCGCAATAAAGGCTTTTATTGCTTTCTCTAGTTTGACACTCCCCTGGGATGAGGCAGATTAATTAACACGTTGGGCGAATTTTGGAGGTTGAAGAAGGATATCAACGAAATCTTCTTCCGCAATAAAGGCTTTTATTGCTTTCTCTAGTTTTTTATCAAAATTTCTGGTCTTGGAAATCTGTCGGGCACGCGCTTTTCGTTTAAGACGTTTACTCATCAAACTAACTGAAACCCTTGGGGATCGCCGATACGCAAGTGAATGCGCCTCAGGCTTTCCGAAAACGGTTCAAGTCAGGACGTGGAAGGGACTTGTCGGTATTTCCTAGTCGCAAATGAATGCACTTCGGATCCTCCGGCTAACCCTTGTTACAAAACAGTTACTTAGAAAATCAGATTCTCCAGGGCTTTCGATACGCAAGTGAATGCGCCTCAGATTGCCCGGGATTGTCTTAAAATTCCAAGTCCTTTCGATATTCAAAAGGTTTCGATACGCAAGTGAATGCGCCTCAGAAAACTCTAGGATATCGATACGCAAGTGAATGCGCCTCAGATTGCCCGGGATTGTCTTAAAATTCCAAGTCCTTTCGATATTCAAAAGGTTTCGATACGCAAGTGAATGCGCCTCAGAAAACTCTAGGACATCTTGGGATTTAGTGTCTCTAAAATTCGTTGGAGAAAATTCCAAGTTGAATGAATTTACCACAAGTATATAAAAATATATCTTACTGAAGAGTAATAGCAATAAAAACGGAGAGAGGGAGATCGAGAACCTTGAGCAGGTGCGTCCGTTCGAGTTGAGCTTTTACTAATTAATCAAAACAATTATATATCGATTTGTCTCGGGGTTCCCATATATATATGGTTGGAGATCTCCCCTACCTAGCGAGGAAAAAACGCAAGGCATGGCGAATCCCTGCACGGGTCACGTGGCAAGTTTGTCCCATATAAAGTATGCGGAAAAAAAAAGAGCTGGGATGGCCTTTTCAGCTTATTGCAGTAAACCTAACGTCCGAGTCAGCAGTGCACCTGTGTCACATTCCGCTCCGGTTTTGATTCTCGATTTCCCTTTCCATAGGTGTAGGGTCAATGTACGTAACACTGTACTGCACTGTTACCCTATGTGTTGGCTTTGATGCTATCTTCTGAGTCATAAGCAATAAACGACAAATTACTTTGTGATCACCGTGGATTTTAAAGGGTTAAGTAAAAAGAAAATTCATTTTGCAGGAAGACGCGCAGAAGATCTGGCCGCTTTCTTGGAGCCACAAAATATAAGACTCGATCAGCCTTGATATGGCCTTTAAAGCATATAAGAGGCGAATGTTGATAAGAGGCAACCAAAAGCTACGACTTCCGAAGCTGCTCGAATACAACAGCGAACAACTCCTTTTCATCGGCTTCGCATATGTACGTTCTATGCAATTTATTTAACCTATTCCTCGTATTACATGTTTATTTCTATTTATTTAACACCTTCACGTACTTTAACGAGCCTGATTCGTGATGAAGATTTTCATCTCAACATAAATAGCACGAGTCAGACTTTTGAAATTAAATGTGGGTCAAACGTAAACATCACGAGTGAAGCTTGTGAACCGAAAATCCGGCCAAAAGTAAACATCATGAGTCAGATTTATGGAATGATTTGTGCAACTGTTTTCGAGCATCACTTTAATCTATTTATTGGGCGTCTTCTCCGACCGTTAGGGTCCGGATTTCGTAAAAGTAGAAGTCTTGAAAGGTAATGAATATATAGTTAGGATGAAAAAATCGTTTAATGACAACAGTGTATACCTACACAATTTAAAACTCCACTTAGCACTATGAACGCACTTATATTAGTCTTACTTAAAAAATGGGTACACAAAGGTATCATTGAAGACAGTTCTTATAGATATTTATTCAACCCCAACCCCCCTCTACCAAAAGCATATAGTCTCCTGAAAATTCACAAAAGCCACCATTCCCTCCGTACTGTTATTAGCTCCATTGATCCCCCTTTCACAGGATAGAATGGTCATTGCATATCATTATTTCCAAGAACGTTATACGTACAGATAGTCACATTTCGAATAACTTTGAACTGATCAATAAACTCAAAAATCATTTCACCTTGCACAATTTTATATTGGTTTTCTTTGACGTAGCTTCCTTGTTTACTAATATTTCTATTTCTTTAATTAGAAGCGCTATATAACTCCGATGGAAATACATCCGTAGAGGCACGAAAATTCCGGAAAAATGATTCTCACACGTACTAGAATTAATTCTACATTCCACATACTTTTAGTTCGATAAAAAGTATCACAAACAAGTTTTTATTTTCCTATGGGCTTTCCCATTTTTCTGATATTGTTATGGATGACCTCGAAACTTTCGTACTTAAAAAACTGTCTTTCCATCCGACGTTTTATTTCCGTTATGTAGACGATATTTTAACTTGTATTCCTATCGATAGCTTCTCTTCACCACCGGCTACGGATTATTTTTTAATCTAAAACCAATTAAAAACTTAATATCCTGGAGATCTCAATGAAATGCAATAATGACAACTCTCTGACATTTTATTGGTATCATAAACCTATCTTTTCTGGTAGATATATTGCTTTTGTTTTTCACCATCACGTTTTACAAAAAAAGCATTATTCATAGTTTTGCCGACAGAACCGTGTTGCTCTCAGACACCACGTTCCACAACAAGAATTTATAGTTTATCAAAGAAATCCTCAAAGACAACTATCCCAATATTCTGGTTAACACGTTGACTGCCACGCGATTTTATAAAGAAATCTCGTTCAGGCCACGCGCGCGGGTATCGTGGTGCAGCAATGCGAAGTACGCTACTAGCATATTAAAGTTTACTCGATACAAGTGTTTAGGACCATTTTTTTTATCGTAGTGGAAGTTATTTATGTTTGGAAGGAAACGCTTATTGGACATTCATCTAACACAGTATGCGTTCAGTCTGTTTTGTCTTGCTTATCGTTTAGAGCGCTAGATAAGATTACATTGAAATCGTTTTGCGGCTGGGGCTTTGCATAGGTTACTACAAAGTAATACAAAACACTTTAGAAATATCTAACAATACAAAACAGTTAGAAATGTCTGGTAATACAAAACACTTTAGAAATGTCTTACGCGATGCATTTTCGAAATGTTTTACGCGTATTTATTCACTCCTCTATAGTTCTTGGCCCAGTGCAGACAAAAATCATACCTTAGCCCTCAAAATGTCAGGTGAGGAGTATGAAAGTGACAATAGTGAAATTATTTTTGCTAAAAGGCGGCATAGGGTGAACATGTTTTAATATGAACCTAAAGTCTGCAGCCTGGCCTAAACGGAAAGTTTAACACCGGTCCCTAGGGACCGGCGTTGCGTTTAACGTGTTAACCAGGTAATTAAGGAACGTTTAAAAAGACTTAAAAATCCTAGCAGTAATAATTGTAATATACATAATAACAATGCCAAATTTATCCCCATCCCGTTTCTTAACACTATTTTTTTTTTTTTAATTCATTTTTCGGCACCGACTGCTAAGGTCATTTGGCCTAGGACCTACTGTTTAAGTGTGAGTTCCAAACCACCAGAGCTACGGTATATATATTACATAGAAAAACCAGAGGTGATGGCCGGGATTTGAACCCGGGTCTGCCGCGTGGCAGTCTGAGCCTCTATCCACTACACCACCGTAGCTCCATTCTTAACACTATCTCCAGCAGATTGGACAAAATATTCAGATCATTTAAAATACCAGTAACCTGGTATACAAGATTAAGTGCCGAGAATGTAATGCTAGCTACGCATTAAAGAACACAGCCATAGTTTGCAAAACAATAACTTTGTTGTCGCTCAGCACCATCGGAAATTGACCCGCGCGTTTGATTTTGAGAACACCATAACCCTAGATCACGAACCGCACTACTTTAAACGCCTCGCATCCGACATTTTATACATCAAAACCGAACCCAATTTGATTAATTTACAAACCGATACTTCCAATTTAAACTCAGCCTACAACAATGTTCTGTACAGTATTAAAAATTTCGCATATTAAACCCCGTTCTTTACGCTATTCATTTCTGAATTTTAATTTTCCGCTCGCAATGGTCTGTGTCAGTATAATGGTTTTAACGTTCTTAGCCTACCATGCTCCCTTGAATTTAAGCTCTATCATTCTGTTATACGCGAAATGACGAATAATATCTTTGTCTATTATAAAGTTAACTAGCACCGTTAATAATGGAATACCAAATTCAGCGGATGATTTAACAGTAATTCAGTCATGCAGGGGCTACCAACATCTAAAAACACTCTAAGGTGACAGAGAGTAATGATTTATCATTTTTACACAATATCAAGGTATGTCTCATTCTTCTCTGTGAGGTTTAATCCCAGTCAAAACCCAACAACCGTTGCTTTTCATCCCTCTGACGTTTATACCATCACCAATATTCCGTCGTCCAATAATGAATTTAATGACCACGTTCTTATGAGGGTTTCGGCTAATTTTTTTATTACCTCCTGCATTGTTTACTTAATCCCTTCTCTAACTATATGGTTCTTCTTCTTTACATCTTATATACTTAAACAATTTAATTTGTAATTAATTTTGTACCATCATTGTATTGTTACGTGCATCGTCCCTACGCCTATGAAAGGGGAGATAGAGAGATCAAACAATGTAAGTTATCGGCACTGGGCGGCTGCGAATCAAAGCCGCGAAACAGTACCCTGATTATAGCAGGAAACGGAGAGAATATCCGCGAAAACATTAACTCCTTGACAAAATCAAGAATTCTGAGAACTCCCGAAACATAACCGAAATCTAAGACGCATGAGATAGATACGCGTACAGAATCAGACCATGCCGTCGTTATTTTTCCATTAGGAAGGGATAGAACTCTATCCCTATATAACAGGGCACTTTTGGCCACGGCGGACAGTCAGATTATCAATGTACGAGTTTGCACCACGGTTAGCGACGGTCTCAAATCTCCCTGCGCTTAAGTCTTAACGAGTAAGATTCAATCATATTGTGTAAATATTCGTAATCGAGTTTTTCTCCATTTAATAGCGGACATCCCGATATCGGTAGACTACCTGAGGCGCACTCGACTGCGTATCGGAGAGAATACAAGTATCTGGAATCAAACAGCATTAAATTCTTTTCATAATCGGAGAGTTCCGATCTATCCTGTCTTAAAGTCATCTCCGGAAAGACAGGCGCACTCGACTGCGTATCGGTGTAACCGAGAGGACTAAGGGTCAGTTTGATGAGAAGTAAATTCGAACGTAAACTTCGCAGTGGACAGGAACTCGAATATAAGCCTTTTACCTTGAGTTAGAAATATTAACAAAGGCCTTTGTTCCAAAACAAGGTTTCGTCGACATCCTTCCTCAACCTCCAAAATTCGCACAATATTGTTCATAAATTTGCCTCATTCCAGGGGAGTGTCGCGTAAATACGCTTGACCCAGAATTATAAATTTCTTGATTTTAAAACTATAATTAAAAATCGGTAAATACAAGATCATTCGCAACATAAATTTGGTGACAGCAGTCACGGATAGTCCGCGATAGTATTTTAATTTAATGTGCCTGAAGATGATTTACAGCTGAATCGAAATATCGTAGAAACCCGTTAGTTAAGTTAGTTAACCGATAGATAAGACCATTGACATAATTATATAACGAGGCACAAGAAGATATTCAGGTGCAATATGTCAAACTATTTATTGCTGAAACGAATCACAAGTCAATACACCAATTACGTCGTTCGCTCGTATTCTCACTCTTGCTCTCATTTCACTCGATTTCTATTCACTGTGTTCTTCGCTCGCTTTTCGAAAATCTAATGACGCCCTAAGCCACTCGCGCAGCTGCCGTTAAGTTGTTGACATCGGTGCAGGCATAAACAAAATCGCCGCTCGTCATTGACAAACGAATCCACTTTGGCGTTCGCACGCACGCGCGCGCGCACACACATATGTTTGGGCTGACGCCTGACGCACTCCGGAAAAAATCACCTCCTACATATATTTTTCTGGCGCCAATTTAGTTCTGAAAAAGGTCCATCTACTATATCCGATACAAGGTCAATTTTTTGGGACATATGGTCATGGAAGTTTTTCTTTATTTCGTTTATACCCTTTAAAAATAATAGTAAGTTTAGAAAATTCACTGTTTCATAGAACAAACTGGAAATTACAAAACACTGTTTGGAAAAATATGACACCTCCCCCCACCCCTTCAGTCATATTATTGATCGCTTTAAACCCTTAAACAATATTAAAAGAATCCCTTACTGAATAAACACAAATTGGTTTTATTTTGTTGCCGTGTATCCCAAAATATTGGTGTTATATCGGGCTTAGTAGACAGAACGATATTTCTTTCAAAACCGAATTACCATCAAAAAAATGTTTTTTTCGCGAAAACATCTCTGGAAATAATAATTATCAGGATTTCATTTCGGGTGCTGGATAAAAGTGGATGGGTGCAAACAGCGAGAGACGAGGAGAGAAAATTTCGGAGGAATCATAAGAGGAAGAAGGGGAAAATAGTGGAGAACGCGAGAAAGGGAAGGTGTAGATGAAATAAAAAGTTCTAGAAGAGAAAAGGTAGGCAGAGACAGGAGAGACCAGTAATGAGCAGTGCAAGGGAAAATGAGTGGAGGAAAAGGGACCTCACGGGAGTTATGAAGGGAGGGAGGGACAGAGAAAGAAAGAGGATGAGAGTTAGGGAGAGAGAGGGGCGATGGGAGAGCGCGGAGAAGGAACGACGGGAAATGGCGTGTCTGTTTATAAATTTGACACTAGAATTCGACTGTGTGAACAGAGGGATGCTAGTAGGGAGTTCGGTGAAGAAACGGGCAAGGGAAGGGCTGGTAGTGAAGACGGATGAAATTTTTACAGAGACAAAGAGTAGGGTCAGAGTGACAGGAGCAAAGGCAAGAGTATTTGGATGGCGAAGGAGTTTAGATAAGGATATCCAGTGAGCCCGATATTATTTAAGATAATAACGGCGGATTTCGAACAGGAAACGGGGAAAGTAGAACGGAAGAGGAGTAAAGGTAAGGAGTAAGAGGATATTCTCATTAGCGTATGCTGATGATATAATGCTATTCGTAGAAAAATAGGAAGATCTAAGATGCATGAAGGAAAGATTGGAGAAATACTGGGAGGCAAAAAAGTTAGAGCTAAACCAGACGAAATCAAAGGTAATGATAGTTAGAAAAGGGGTGGTAGGGAAAGAAAAATGAGGTTGTGGGAGAAGGGGGAAAAATCGAACAAGGGAGGAAGTATAAATACCTGGCATACGTGATGCAAAGAAATGGAAAGCATGGGGCACAGGTAAGGAGTAGGATAAGAAAAGTTGCAGCGGTAATGGAACAGGTTTGATGGTCAAGGGAGAGATAGTTTGGACGAGATTGGGAGAGAAGATTGTGGTATTCGGTAGGTTGATGTGGACAATAATCGGATATAGCGTGAAGGTATGGTGCTAAAAAAAAATAAAGGGCATAGAGAGATATGAAGCACCGGCTTATTTGAAGAGAAGAAAAATACATAGGGGTGGTGTGAAAATGAGGGCAGGGAAGGAGGCCTGAGTGTTTGAGAAAGGGTAGGGGGAGAAGAGAGGAGGTAGTCTGACGAGAGTATGTTGGGCAGAAATGAGAGAAAGGGCGAGAAGAGGAAAGATACTGTCCGCGTAGAAGGAACGGAGAAAAAATTAGCTGAAGCAAAAGATAAAAGCATGATGGAGGTCGGAAAAGAAGGAAAAGGGGATAGAGAAAATATGGAAGTGTTGGAGGGAAAGGGTGAGAGAGAGAGAATAAGAAGAAGTTAAGAAGGTGAGAATACCACGTTACCTAAAATAGGGTTGGGTGTAGAGTAAGTGGAAAAAAGTAATAAGGTTCGGATGGAGAAATGAACTGAGAGGGGGAAAATTGAAAGAGTTAGGAAAAAAAGAGAAGTCTATGATATGCCGAAGAGGAAGGTAAGAATCATGTTTAGAAAGGCGCGATAAGCGGTCATACTCGCGCAGTTAAATTATGCGGAGTCAAGCGAGAAATTCAATGCTTTCTTACCTTGATTTTTCAAAAATCAAACGGTGACAAGGTTACCTGTCCTATTTTTTGCTTATTTATCCTTTGATTAGCATCAAAGGTCCTTCTATTTATCAAAAATACATCTGTTTTTCCTCCGACTTAAACGCTACTTTTACCCATCAGTACCAGATTTGCGCTTTTAGTGTATTCCGTTACGTTTAACTGTGCCAAACGATCAGCAAAAGGCAATCTGGTAACCGGCAGAGCTGTATTTTACCGAAAACTGCAGCCGATCAATGATGGCAAAGAGATTGTGCAGAACCCTTTGGAATCCGATAGAAGGCACGGTATTGCATAAAACTCGGAAACTCCGCCCGAATAGGCCTAGCTAAATCCCCCTTTGAAAACCTCAGCATTATTAACAAATATTTTTCGAGCCACCTTCTGAACGTCCAGACAAACAGACATTCAGTCACTTCAGAGGAACGCAGTCATCACATAATAACTGACAAACTTCCTTATTTATTGTAATTTAGTCGACCTCGTACATAACTTAAAAATTTGTTAAGTTACTACACTGTTTTGGGTCAGACACTGTCATTTGATTCTGTGATCCACTTAAGAAAGCATTGAAAATATATATTCTTGAGCAAGCGCGTGTGGTACTCGTGTGCGTCAACAGTAAGAAATAATTACGTACAATGACAGAGAGGATTTCAAAAATAGATAATTATATCTGACTAAGTATCTAATATTGCGTAACCGAATATGGCGCACATTGGATATTCTTTGCTTTTTTTTGTTCTTAACTCTTGCATAATATTAGCTTTTTTCCACGTGTCAATTGTATTTTGTAAATATAATTCTTCGTATGTATGATATTTTAGATACAGAATCACGGTGGAAATTTCGTGTAGCATTAATATGTTTACGATAAGAAGATTTTTTAGGTATTAGAATTTACTGTAATTTATTCGACACCAGTACTCTATTACATAAAATTGGCAAGGAACAATCAATGTGTAAAATATTTATTTTAGACTTAAGATTGCTGCTCGTATTTATTTAAGATTTACTTTCTCCATTTCCTTTACCTGCCAGTACTCTATTACATAAAATTGGCAAGGAACAATCAATGTGTAAAATATTTATTTTAGACTTAAGATTGCTGCTCGTATTTATTTAAGATTTACTTTCTCCATTTCCTTTACCTGTAACCGCCCCTCCCCCACAATGTTTAAAAAGTTATTATAATGATTTTCACAATTAACTTTCAGATGTATTGCGAGGCGCCTACCACATTACAGTCCACCTCCCAAGCATCCTGGTTCAAAGATAGGGGCTACAGCAATTCCGACATGGTCAACATGGCGATCATGAATAACGAGGACTTCGGTGAAGTCTTTAACTGTTCTCGTGGCACACCGATGAATCCGATAAAAAAGTGCAGTTTTTGGCAGGACGTTCCTTACCTTCA
>JBCFXI010002874.1:0-15186 GCA_038496175.1 Ampulex compressa
ACCACCAGAGCTACGGTATACATATCGCATAGAAAAACCAGAGGTGATGGGCAGGATTCGAACCCGGGTCTGCCGCGTGGCAGTCTGAGCCTCTATCCACTACACCACCGTAGCTCTCTGAGAATAATATTTCAATACTACAAATAATCGAATAATACTAGAGAGAATAATATTCCAATACTACAAATAATCGAATAAAACAGAAATTGACCATTTTTCCAGCCGTATACCTATCCTCCAGTTTTAAGGACCCAACATATATACCCTCCTCTGCTACCTCAAACGAGAAACACCTTAAAGTAAATATCTCCTGTATTTCTTCCGGGCAAGAGCGGCAACATGGCGCACGTCGCGAATTAAGCGTAAAGCCCACCTCAGGTTTAGGGTCGTTGGCGTGACGTTTAGCTGCAGCTTCAATGCTCTTAGCGTAAAGTTCCTGGTCTCTCGAGCTATATTCTCCGGTGTTTGAGTGGCCTGATCCACTTTCAATGTCGCTTTCGTCCCGGCGGTGCTTCCGGTTGGACTTCCGGCGCCGTTCAGGGCAAAACTCAGCTGCGCTTGGGGTTTGTTCGTTCTCACCCCGGTGCACCTACTGTATTTGGAAAATGAAAAATAGAGTTTGCAGTTAAGGCGGAAGTTGCTCGTGAATTATACAGGTGGTCGGGACCCCCCCCCCTTCCTCGGGAAACTTCCATTCGAGTAATGAAATTAGGACGGGCGAAATGTGTTTTAAATTCTCGCGCTGTGCGTTATTTTTAGAGAGGGCAAACAAATCGCTGGCGGGAACTTTTCGCGAAAAGTTTTTACGCGCGGATTTATTGTTATTTATTAGTATAATATTTTGTTATGCTCATCTCGATAGATCGGGATGGTTTGCTCATGATTTTTTATCAATGTTCATCTTTATCGATCGATTTATTTTTGTCGATTTTGATTGATCGATTCATTTTTGTTAGTTTTTGTCGTATCTCTTGAATCATCGATGTGGGGGAATGATTTTTAAACTGTTACTCGCGCTGTTAATGCATTATTTTGTATTATCCCTTTTCTGAGACGCTTGCTATTTTGTTTATTTATGCATAAGTAGTGGAATTTTTGGTTTTGATCGTTGTAAGTAAATGCTCTACTGACTGTTATAAAAGTTATAAACTCGATGGAAACGTATTTTCTCCGATTAGCTTACTGTGGGAAATTAATTGATTAATGCATCCTTTAGATTTGCACTTGGCTTTTTGCATATAATGAATTGATTTCTTAAATATAAAACAGATCGTAGAACCTATTTACCACTAATTTTTACAAATCCTTCTTATATTACATTCATACCAAAGCCACACAAGCTTAATAAAAAAGAAACGTCGCTTGAAAATTCTCCAAACGTTCTTCCCCACGCCTTTTTTGCAGTGACATTCGTCCATTAAAATTAATTTCATCCACAGCCTTTATGAAATATCGCCACCAACCGCAGGCGCTTAATGACATCTCTAAAATAATTCCACACACCGAGTAGAGAATATTATGAATCCACGCGGTTGCTCCGTTGACCAGAAAATTTCTTCGATCCCCAAAATTCCCCGGAATTTCATTTTGCTTTGTTAAACCAGTCAGAAGTTCTCGATGTGGCGTCATCTGGCCGAACCGCGGGATGTAAACGCGATGTAAATTTTTATTCGGGCTCCTCCGATTTTCGATATTGAATCCCCGGAAACTTTTCTCAGAGTTCTCGCAAATAATGGCGGGGAGAGCCTTTCGTTACAAGCGGGAGAATTGAATGCAGAGAGAGGGAGAGAGAGAGAGAGAGAGAGGGAGAGAGTAATGCAATAAGCACATAGCGCGCGAGGTCTAATAAACTGGAATATCGGAACCGACAGGCAAAGTCCATTTTAACCCCCCATAACCCATTTTAGATAGCGTTCAAACTACGAGGAACAACTTTAGGTAACGTTCAACGGACAACTAAAGCGCCACACGGCTTTAAGTTAAATTCCAACGATGATAAAGCCAGTATAATTTATGAGCGTTTTAATGTCCTTTTAATGACGCTGGAGAATTTTTGGAAACTCCTAATAAACAGCTTTAAATGTAATATTTAGTTAGGAGCTTTAGCTTCCAAGCACGGAAGAATTTTATTCGACGCCCCGACAGAGGCTTTACGCTACTCGTGGCGACCTTTTTACTCATGCTTGTGGTACTTTTTTGCTTGATACTTTTTCCTCAAGTTTGATCGTCACTTTACGTCTTTACTTAGTCATAGATCTTTATATTGATGTAAAATTCTACCAGGTGCCGTGTCGAAATGCGCCAAAAATAGCGCGCGCTCAATCCTCTCTTGCACGAAGTTTTTCTCAAGCGTTAAATAAGAACCGTGCTTAACAAAACGATGTTTCTTATGACAAACACGTTTTTTTTAATATCAAAAGATATTTATATAAAGTTCTATTAATTGCATAAATAACACTTATATAAGATCATACGCAAAATCACGTACAAAACAATGTCACAAGGATGCCGGATATATCCGGCGCTCGTCCACACGAGTCGGTAGATGCATGTCTGATACATCCAACGCTCGTATCGAAAGGGTTTACAAAAAAAAATTATTTTATAAAAATGTAGGATTTGAAAATGCTTCCTAGTTGTGCTACGACGTCGAACTGCACACCACGGTCTGTTTGAAAATACTAAAATAAAGGGGTGTGGTTCAAGATGCATGGCTTATTTTAGATTTGCTATACTGTAGCTCTTATCTTATCTCATTTAGCCTACAATCGAGACATAGTCGGGTGAAACTTGATACAGGACGCGCCAAAACGAAAAGCGAAGTCGAGCCACACCCGACATCGAACACGCCAAAACGAAAAGCGATGTCGAGCTTCACTCGACACCGGACGCGCCAAAACGAAAAGCGAAGTCAAGCCACACTCGACATCGGACGCGCCAGAACGAAAAGCGAAGTCGAGTCACACTCGACACCGGACGCGCTAAAACATAAAACGAAGTCGAGTCACACTCGACACCGGACGCGCCAAAACAAAAAGCGAAGTCGAGCCACACTCGACACCGGACGCGCTAGAACAAAAAGCGAAGTCGAATCACACTCGACATAGGACGCGCCAGAACGAAAAGCAATGTCAAGCCACACTCGACATCGGATGCGCCAAAACAAAAAGCGAAGTCAAGCCACACTCGACACCGGACGCGCTAGAACAAAAAGCGAAGTCGAGCCACACTCGACACCGGACGCGCCAAAACGAAAAGCGAAGTCGAGCCACACCCGACATAGGACGCGCCAAAACGAAAAGCGAAGTCAAGCCACACTCGACACCGGACGCGCCAGAAGGAAAAGCGATGTCGAGCCACATTCGACAACGGACGCGCCAGAAGGAAAAGCGATGTCGAGCCAGAACGAAAAGCGATGTCGAGTCACACTCGACATAGGACCGCAAAGGGTTAATCAGCGCGCATTCTCACCTCTCGCCAGCCGCGCTGCCGCCCGGCGTCCGCCACACTTGGCGCGCGGAGATGCTCGACGACATCGACGTCGTCATCGTCGTGCTCGTAGCGCTGCTCGTCGAGGAGGTCTTCGTCGAGGCGTACCTGCCGCCGAGGCGTCGGAATTGGTCGCTCTCCGGGTGCTCGGCGACGAAGCGCGCCTTCTTGCGGAGCAGCTGCACTGTCAGGACGTAGGTCGCCACCATGACGATCATCGGGATGTAGAAGGCGATCAGGGAGCCGAAGACGAAGAAGGCCCTGTTGTTGATCACGCAGGTGCCTGGCCGCGGCATGATGTTCAGGGGGTTGATCACGCCTGCGAATAAGGGCCGCTACTGGTGTGAAACTTGGAAGAAATCGATTTTTCTCTTGCATTTTTTCATGGTTTATACTCTTAAAAATAAGGTACTAAAATTTTATGTATATATTTTAGATGGTTTTTAAGTTGCGGTTTTTTAAAGAGTTTTTTTTTTAAGAGTTCGTCGATTGGAAAAGTACCTTTTTCTCTTTAAAGGCGTTTTTCTCGATACTACATTTTTCGAATTTACTGCAGTTCTAACTCGATGACGAATCGTACGATCGATTCGATTCTTCTTTTATCATATTTGGTACTCGTGTCTCTGTACAATGACCCTCTGGTTTTTGAGTGAAGAAAAATTGTAATTTTAGCACGCCCAAATTCAACAGATTTTTGAGCGAAATTTAGAATTTTGTTCAAAAATGTACCATTTTTTAAATATCTATTTTTTTCTCTATCCTGGATCATTGTATAGGCCTCCTAGTTCAATATGCTCCTTTTTATTTCAGGCAATGCCAAGGCTGCAAACATTACAGAAGTAGAGTAACATTCTTTTTAAGAGACTGGAGAAATAGCCAATAACTACCAGAAGATTGAAAATTTTTATTCCAAAAAAATCGTAATGTTCTCTTTAAATATATATAAATATAGCCTGAAAATTTCAAAACGATCGATGTAACGGTTTTTATTGGAAAAATTCCCGAGTATCACCTTTTCTTTGAACGGCCACACTAGCCCCTTACAGTTGTGTTCCTTTAGCAAGTTTTATTTCAATTTCCTCTTACCAGTCAGGAGTTGGTCTTGCGTCGAGCAAAAGCAGGAACGATTCAAAGCGAAATTCCTTTATCGCATAACGCTCCGTCCTCCTGCTGGAGGAACTTATCGAACGATGAAAAGCCAAAGAAAACTTATATCCTAGGACATGCGGAAGTTTAACATAACTCCGCTGGGTTGGGGGACTTGCATTTGAGAGCAGACCCCGCGGTCTAAATTTCCTCGACTCGAGACCCCCAAACTCCTGATTGTAACATAAGAAGGATCGAGGATCACACTTCGAGAACTACTTCTTTCACCAGCCCCGTACTTTTACTCCAAAAATTAGGCGACTATCGAGAATCGAGAATTGGACCGTTTACTTTGAAAGTGGTGTAAGTCCATTAAAAAAAAAAACCAGATATCACGTGATTTATGCTTAATTTAGTATAAACTTTTTGTTTATAGTTAATTAGTATTTATACCTTAAAAAGTACCAACGCTTGGTTCGATTTAATATTGGCCGATAAAAGAGATTGCGTAGCCATCGATTATGAAAGTGGTGTAAATCGAATTTCGATAGACAAGTGGTAAGATCGGTGGCTACTGCTTTTTACATTTGTACGATATACAAGTGGAAACATTGCCACACTCGGTTGTATTAACCGATATTTTTCGATCGACAGATATGCTAATCTATAATTTTCTCGAAACAGGAGAAAATGGAGTTACAACGCTTTCAAGATAAACGTTCCAATCGTTCGCGAATCGCACCATGGCTGTAGTCACGTTGCAAATCCACGCTTCGAATTTCACTCGTGCCCCCTTTATCCGACAATGACGATGGTCAATATGCAAATTTTTAAATCCCCCCTCGCCCCTTCTCGGACCATTTCATTCGCTGTGGTTTTGGTTGCAAATTGCGCAGAGCGCGAAGTGCACGTGCGGGCATACGTTTTCCACCTGTTTATTCATTTAAATCTCGACATCGATCCTACGCGATGATGCGTCCTCTGATACGCGACAAATAGTCCTCATGAGAAAGTAGAGATTTAAACTCCTGTCGTCACAGTCCCATAGATTTCTAGCTTTTCATCTCCACCTTGACCAAAATATCATCTTGTAAATCCTGTTAAGACCACTGTTAACTCTTTGCACTTTTCTTTCATTCGCATTGCCAGCAACTCGAAGTAATTTCAGTGAAAATCTCCTATTCGCATATAAGTAAACGATATGCGCGTTAAAAGAAAATCAAAAGCAGAAGAATAGCCTATGCACAATAGTCTTTACGATTTATCTTCATCCTTGTATAATTAATCGAAAATGATTAGCATCCTCTCCATATCCATATCGCCTCGAGTTCGAAGACGAATTCTAAATGAATTCTCCGTAGACCTCGAGCGCAAAGGGTTAATAATCGAGTATTCATGAATCCTGTTAAGAGCGCTGTTAATAATCCAGCATTCATGAATCCTGTTGAGAGCGCTGTTAATAATCCAATATTCATGAATCCTGTTAAGAGCGCTGTTAATAATCCAGTATTTATACAGTCGTCTAATCGCGCGGAAGGTCGTAACGAAGAATACGATATGTTCGAGGGATTTCGAGTGATGAGGTACTACTGGTATCGTAAAACCATTAGGTTTAATACCGGCATAATGGCTAGGGCTCGATTATCTCGTTAAACGCCTGTATCGCCAGCGGTGTATGAGATTGTTGCATGCTGATCCTCGCAAATTTACCATCGGCGCATGATACGTGCACGCAGCAAAAGCAAATTGGGAAAACATCGTTTGCGAATGGCGGCCCATTGAAATGGGCAGGCCGAACCAGAATTTCGTAATTGATCCTGACACTTTGGCTGCTTAGGTCCATGCTTTCGTGGATGCGCGGATAAGGATGACTCTATTGGTCCTGGACTGAGGGAATTGTAATGGTTATCGTGGTATAACGAGGCTAGATTTAATACTATTCCTACAAGCCATTTTTCAGACTGATTCAAGTGTACTCGATGTATCCTTAAAGAAGAAGAGGAGGAAGGAAAAATGTCGATAGATCAATTTATTGATCCGTATGTTATGAGAGAATCGTGAAAAATCTCGGAAGTGACCGCGCCTCGAAGTTCTACGATTTTTCAAAGAAGTAGTTTAAAGGTAGGAATGGTGTTAAAGAGAATTAGAAGAATTTTTTGTGCGCGATCTTCGTCTATGTGCTATTATAATATTTCGATTTATTAGTAAATATATTCTTCACGAGAACATCGATGCCACGCACTAATTTGAATAATCGTATCGGATGTTAAACTTCTTCAACTGGTTTGATTGATAAAGATCACAAAAACGCAAAAAAACGCAAAAGTGATCGAAACGCCGCTTTTGAAATTAGGTGCTCTCATTTCGAACGAAAGATTTATGGAAACATTATTTCAAATAGCGAGAATTATTCCCATTGGTTGATTAGACGTCGATTTCAAAGTACGTTCAAACATTAATGACACTAATATCGTATAATAATATAACTTAATTAGTATAATAATAATGTATAATAATGTAACTTCAATAAAATTCATCATTAGTATAATCATTAGTATAATAATGTAATCATTATTAATCATTAGTATAATAATGTAACTTCAATAAAAAAAAAAAAGAAAGAAACAAAGAAAAAAGAAGGAAATGAAAGCAGAAGAAGAATAATACGCTTAATAAAAATTCCAAGATCTACGAAATCTTCAAACCCTGGGAGGATCTGTTCTCGAGGCGCGTCTTTGAGGATTCAAAATCGCGGAATAAACCTAAATAGCCAACCGTTTTCTCATTAGAGCTGCACAGGTTTAGCCCGGCGTATCAAAAGGAGCCGGGCGCAGATTGCGATCGAACATTCTTGCTTGTTTTACAAGCTCCCTCTCTTTGAACCTCCTTGCGGTCGCTTTGCCGCCATTCGACGAAAATTGTAACGCGGAGATTCATAATGCCCAAAATGTATCTTCGGAAATTACTTTCCTCCAGCGGCAACGGATGCAATACCGAAGTGGCTTTGAGGTTCGGCGGAAAAGCGCCGATATAAGCTACGCTCCTGAACGAAAAAGTTGAGCCAACGAGAACTTGACTTCCTCCTACACTGGGAACCCTGATGGAGTCTCCTCGTTACTTCGAGTTATCTCGAATACGGCATGAAATTCATTGCCGTCTCTTTCATCGTGCACACCTGCTTACACTCATTTGATTTCTATTTGACAACCTATTTGATTTCTATTGGATATTCGCGAAGCTGCATATACGACATGCGAAAGGAATGAGTGGATAAAGAATGGAAATACGTATGTGATCGTTAACACTAGAATATAAATGACTGGTCAGTCGTTTCTTTAAAAAATCGTACTGCTTTATAACGATGCATTTTTTGGGATACACCGTGATTTTCGTGCAGTATTTAGATCATCGTTTTGATTGACTGAAATTTCCTTTTAGTCCCCCTTTTTTTAAAGATATATATAGTGTTTTAAATATTCCCAGAAAGTGGCTGGTAGTTCTAGTGTTATTCGTCTTATAAGGTGTCCACGAAATTCGCGCAAGTGTTAATGATCACACATCATTAACACTAGAACTACCAAACCAGTCGAAATGATTGATCAGTCGTTTCTTTCAAAAAATCGTAGTGCTTTATAACGATGTATTTCTTTGGATTTTCCATGATTTTCACGCAGTATTTAGATCATCATTTTGATTTACTAAAAATTCCCTTTACTCTCCCCTTTTTTTAAAGATATATATAGTGTTTCAAATATACCCAGAAAGTGGCTGGTAGTTCTAGTGTTATTCGTCGTATGTGTCCACAAAATTCACGCAAGTAATTTTGACAGAAAACCCAGGTTCATAATGGAGAATTACAAATATAAAAATATACAAATTAATTTCTTATCGATTCACAAAGTACATAATATAGGATTATGTATAAGAATATCATATCCGATAAAGGATCCCCATGGCTTTGCTGACACACGAGCACTCTTTAATCGAAACTCCCAGATCTCCAAGTTTGCGACACCGGGCATATAAACACCCGAATTATTCTCAGCGCGGCACATTTCTGCGAAGGATTATCCTTAAAGTGAAGATGAATCATTGCTAATTGCGTGGACCGCCGGATCGATGGAAAAGAGTCTCACCACTATCGCGGCAAACCGCGGTGCTGATAATGAAAAAAAAACGAAAAAAAAGAAGGACAATACCTTCCCGCAATTATATTACCGCACCGGCCCGGCGGGGCTAATATATTCGAGCCAATCGATAGACGATTACGTTTTTGCGCGGATATCCGAGGTAAAAAAAGGAAAGTGCGGCATAAGGCAATGGAACCATAATACTCCATCAGTGGATTATACGTTTACGCCGCCGGTCTTATGGCCGGGCCATTAAATTGACAAATAGGGAAGAATGATGGCGAAATAGGAACGATTTCGTTTTACAGTGCCCCAGGTTTATTACGGACAAGGTAATCCTTCATAGTGCCTCCGCCTTATCATCGGCGTAGCCGGTATTTCAAGAATTTGTATCTCCTCGCTGATACGAGTATCGATGTCGTTCTCACATATATATTAACCACTTGGTGTGTGTTTAATTTTTTTCTTCATTCTTGAAAGGTTATAGAGAATTAATTAATACTTGCTTGTAATATCATTAAGAATTATGCGAAGCACAAAGTGGCTGATATTAAGGTCTTGGAAATTATTCCAGGACCAAGGTGGAGATTAAAGATATTAACGTCTTGAAAATTATTCCACGGACCAAAGCGACAGTGAAAACAAAAAAAAACTATAAATTCTTAGACTGTCAATAAATAGAGATGTTACATTGATTATCGAATAAACACTCGGAATTGTTGAAATTCATAATCTACTGTATGTCCGTCGATTCGTGGGCCAATGGAAAATAGCCGCGTTCCTTAATTGATTAATTTAATCGCAAGGGTATTTAAGTTGAATCACATTAATCGTAAATTAACATAAAACTGACGAAACTCTCTACTCTTCTCGGTTTTACGATCGCGAATTGGATGCGGTAATAAAAGCGTAACCGGATTATGCAAAACGGCTAATGCTTTTAGCGATACCGCCGACTTCTTTTTTTTTTTTTTTTTTTTTTAAATCACTGGCTGCTTTTAAGAGATCTCTATTGGTGGATTTAATTCACGGCTCGTGCGTTTATTTCGTATTTCTACGGTCATACCATTTTTTTTCTCCCTTTATCTTCGTAAATTTCACAAATCATCTCCTCCAATTATTTACCGAATTCTAATATTTATATTTATCGAATCTACGGTCATACTTTTTTTTTCTCCCTTTATCTTCGTAAATTTCACAAATCATCTCCTCCAATTATTTATCGAATTCTAATATTTATATCTATCGAATACTTCTAATTATTTCGAATGTTTCGAAAGGTGCATCAGTTTTAGGCTTGTAAAGTTGATCGGTATTTCGACCTTTTAATTAGTCCGACGCTTCTTCCTAATATCAATCTACTTTACACCGTAATCGCGCGCGATATAAGTACATCGAGATTAAACATTTGCTCATGAGGATAAATTAATTCATTAAAATAACGGTACATAAAGAGACGGACGGCCGACGGGAGATAAAACGTCGGTCGAGAATTAAGCAACGTCGAGACTAATACGGCACGTCCACCTTCCTGAAAGGTTTAAAGGATCAGGACCTTCGCTTACTTCGAGTCACGGAATATTTATGAAACACGCATATCTGCGATTACGTATAAATCCTGAAGCAAAGCGGCGCTCGGAGTGATAACCCTCGATGAGACGAGGAGTTAGCCATTTAATCGTGCGACACTGCCGTATAAACTGGAGTGAAATATCCACCATAGTCAGTGGCACAATATTGAGAATATCTAATTGCTGAAAGTAGCATAATATCGGCAATATCCAGTTGGTAAAAGTAGCAGAATATCGACGATATGCAATTGGTGAAAGCAGCAGAATATCGACGATATCTAATTGGTGAAAGTAGCAGAATATTAAGAATATCTAATTGGTAAAAGTAGCAAAATATCAATGATATGCAATTAGTGAAAGAAGCAGAATATCGACGATATACAATTGGTGAAAGAAGCAGAATATCGTCGATATGCAATTAATGAAAGCAGCAGAATATCGACGATATCCAATTGGTGAAAGCAGCAGAATATCGACGATATCCAATTGGTAAAAGTAGCAGAATATCGACGATATCCAATTGGCAAAAGTAGCAGAATATCGACAATATCCAATTGGTGAAAGTAGCAGAATATCGACGATATTCGATTGATGGAAGCATCAGAATATCGACAATATCCAATTGGTGCAAGTATCAGAATATCAACCATATCCGATTAGTGAAACTATCAGAATATCGACAATATCCAATTGGTGAAACTATCAGAACATCGACAATATCCAATTAGCAAAAGCATC
Source organism: Ampulex compressa (assembly GCA_038496175.1). Lineage (NCBI taxonomy): Eukaryota > Metazoa > Arthropoda > Insecta > Hymenoptera > Ampulicidae > Ampulex > Ampulex compressa. The sequence goes on from JBCFXI010002874.1 coordinate 11,015, forward strand.
AGAGTATCAACGATATCCAATTGCAGAAAATCACAGAATATCGACACTAAATTGGCTCCGTATTATCGGCATCCTTTATCTTCCGCGCGGATCAATTTTGTTTTATACCAAATCACCAAACTCGCTCTGGTATCTTCGATTCGATCAACATCGCTCTCCTCGATTCCATCAGGCTCCCGCCCAAGACACGTGTGTTTGCCTTTTAGAAGCGACACAGACGAATTCGAGTGCACCCATACTCCTCGAAGCCCTCGAAATACGTATGCATGCAGGCGCACAGTGACCAGCGGTACGTGTCGTCGGGTAGGGAGATCTTAGAGCAAACCGAAAGCCCGGTTTACCTAATACTGTAATGGAACTGGAGACCAGCATGGCGAGTAACCAAACCGCGGCGATCTTGAAGCCGACCATTCGTTTCGTCGACGTATGCCGGGTCCTGAGAGGATTCCGAATGCCCAAATAGCGGCCCAGGGAAATGAAGCACATGTGCATTATGCTCGCTGAACAAGCCAGGACGTCGCAGGTTACGTAGACGTTGCACCACACCACTCCGAATGGCCAGTAACCTGAAATGATAAAGCGGACGCTCTGTCAGTGAATCGATGGATCCTTTAATAATGTGTAATAATATTTATTTAATTTAATAATATTTTTGTTCAATAATATTTAGTGGTTTATGAACTGGATAACCTGGTGTGATTATTTTAATTTTGGATTGGTTTGATAAGGTATATTTGTTTTTTCACCAGACGATTTATTAGGTGTTGCTGTGTATTGGGTGCTTGTTAGTTGTATAATTTTTTGGATCGATAAGGTAAGTTCAGGAGGAAACGTCTGTGTGTAATTAGGATCCTATAGTAATTTTTCATTTTTTCATGCTCTTAATCAATAATTAATTAATTATTAAATAATTATTAATTAATTATTATAATTAATAATTAATAATAATTAAGATTTTCAGAATTATAATTTGTGATCGAGGAAGGAAGCTTAATATTGCAATAATGGGTTATTTTTTCACCAGACGATATATTTGGTGTTCTCGTATATTAGGTATGGTGCTTGTTGGTTGTATAATTTTTTGGATCGAAAAGGTAAGTTCAGGAGGAAACGTCTGCGTGTAATTAGGATCCTATTGTAATTTTTCATTTTTTGATGCTCTTAATTAACAAGACTATTAATATTTTCAGAATTATAATTTGTGATCGAGGAAAGAAGCTTAATACTGTAATAAAGGGACCGGTTAATTTTTCTGTAAGTCGTTCTATAATTCAATTTGCTGGCAATTTAACTGCATATAATATGTATATATATAATAAGCAACATACATTATGCAAGAGGTTACTGTTGAAAAATTAAAACACCTCCAAATTTTTATAGAAATTGTGGAGTAATAACAGCATATCCCATTCAGAATTTTGCGCGCAATTATTTTCCAAATCATAACTTGTCTGAGCGAACATTTCAAAAACTCGCGACAAAATGTCCCCCTCGAAACGGAATGAGCGTTGTTCGAAAAAATTTGCTTCAAACTAGTTTGAAAAACAATCGAGTGCAATATTTTCTTGATATCTTCGTTATTAACATACGATGGGTTGTTAACAACTTTCCAAAGACAATCGAGCTTAACGATTCCATATTGGATGCGCGATGCAATAAGAAGTGAACTAAAAAATCATTTTCCATTCCACGCTAAAAGCTCTAAATATGATTTTAAAGCGTACGAAGGAACGAGAGTGGCGAGAGAATGAGAGAGCTGTAAGGTGGTTATTTTCTCTCGCGTTACCTCGGACTCGTGTTAAACGAAACGGGAAAGTAACTCGGTTTAAATTAAACGCATTAGCAACGGATGACACTCGTTCGCCCCCCCCCTTCTCTAATCGATTCAGAATTTTATCCTTGGGCCAGATAAATTCCCCTTTTTAATCTTAAGCGTAAGTGGCTTCAAGATGGGGAAACTTCGTGGAATATAAAGGGGGATCGATTTATAAACGAACAAGAGAATATTCCAGATTACGATCTATTCGTCCCTCGAATCTTACATCGTGCTTTCTGTACATAACAGCGGATTATACAGGGCATCGACATTCTTACTATTGTCGCATATCACTTGCAGGATCAGAAATAATAAAGGGGCCAGAAGAAACCAGATTCATCGAAGTCTGTCTTTGAGCCTGTATTATATTTTCCTCATCTGCTTTTACATTCGATCCTCTCGCTATCGTCGCGTGTTATCTCGCCAGTTCTGAACGCGCGAATATTCCGAAAGGGTTTGGGAAACGTCCGCGGGCGAGTTAAGTCGAAGGAGAGATTTTAATATTCTGCCTTTTGCGCGACGAATCCAAAAAGGCGGGCCGATATACGAGTATGGAAATCCACTTGGCATTCAACCTACTTCTGAGTAGAGATTTATGTAAGTTCTGGAATCTTTAATCGGCCGGCGGCGAAAAAGCTGCGAAAGAAAGGTCGAGACTTTTTATGATTTTGATTAAACCGGAATAAATTGAATGCCCAACTTGGCATTGATTCGAAACGAGCTCGGCGAGCGGATTCTTGTAATTAAAAAATCAGAAGCGGCTTGAAAATCTTTTTCGCGAAACCCTCTCTGGAATTATGCTGCGAAATATAATCCGAAATTATTATTATTGGAATTACGCTGCGTAATATTGTCAAAAGAAAAAAATCAGGACAGCCTTCAGAAATTTAGCGTAGTGCATTCGATTATCCAATATCTCTTTAAAAATGAGCTGCTTCGCGAATTTCATTCATTTAAACGTACGTTATTATTGATAGACAGTTTTATTATACAGTTAATTTTATACAGCGCACGATTTGAGATTAATAAGCTTTCATTCCAAGGATACCAACTTAGATTACAGTGAGATCTCATAAAAGGGGTTTTACCTTGTTTATCAAAGCTGATTTTTTTTTTACGAGGCTTACTTAGCAACAAACGACACGATGTATCGCCTGATTAGAAGAGAAATAAAGGAATGATGTGCGACGATCTTCGTCGATCCTTTGAAGGTACCCCTGCAGCGTTGAACTAATTCCTCCATCTATGTCATTTTCTTTTTCCGGCCATACGCGACGTGCAACTGCCTCGCAATTCTCTCATCCCCGGGCTTATGCTTTGGAAGATTAGAGAAGCGCTACAAGCACGAAATTCTCAACTCCCTTCTCTGACCATGGGACTCCCCTTCGTTTCCACCATTTTCATCGTACGTAGCAATTTCACTCGCCTTTTTGCGCCTCTCGGAGTCGCGCGTCAGCGAAAGGCTATTTCCCAGGAGGCTTATACGTACCCTGGCAATTATACAGAAAGAGTTAATTCGATATTTTTCATTCCCCTCCCCTTCCTCCCCTCTCTACTGCCCACCATCGCGATTTCTCGATCAGCCCCCGAATATCCTGGCGGATTAAAGCGCGGTAAAATTATGGGGTTGATTAACGAGCCGCCCTCCCCTTCCTCGACTGTCCAGTCATCTCGTCCAAATCCCTTCTCATTACTCAGCGTCCTCGCGAAAAACGATTGAGAGGAAATAATTAACTCGGCGTATTTGTCCTGGTCGCCCCCCCCCCCCGAGATTGACTTTGTCGAGGCTCCTTGGAAAGCGCCTTTTTGAGAAGCGAGCTTCGAAATAATTGAGATCCTACTCGCCCTGTTGCTGATACTGCTTTGTTTCTTAATGCGGCGTATGTTTTACGCGGGTTTTATGGGACAAATGAAATGCGCTTCTGGTGCAATGAAAGTTTGTTTTTTCGAGAAATCGCAATGCGATTATATATATATATATATATATATGTGTGTGTATAATATCACGTCATCTATCGACTCTAGTAGATAAATGTACTAAAACTTTTATACTCAAGATTGAATACTCTTTCTATTTTCATAGGAAAAAGTACACGTGGCCATTAATAAAAATAATTTCACCTTGAAATAATATTGAGAGTGCCATTTTAAAGGCGAGATAAGGTCACTATCCCCTTACGAATACTGCAAATTTTGTGTAAAAAATATTTTTATAATTATATAAAAAATAATCGTGGAATAAAATAGCCACGACGCTATGAATGCCTCACTGTGTATATATATATGTATATATGTATGTATGTATATATCTATATGTATAAGGTATCACATAGCAGATTATATATTATATATAAGA
>JBCFXI010002875.1:0-15157 GCA_038496175.1 Ampulex compressa
ATATACACATATATATCGGTGCTTTTGGGTACGGCCATCACTACTATTCGAGTTTTCATTACGGTTAGACGCGACAGTAACGCTCGCGACAGTCTCCATCTCCTTGCGCTTAAGTTTTAACCAGTAAGATTCGTTCATTTGTGTAAATATTTTTAACCGAGTTTTTCTCCATCCAGACACAGAATCCTAAGATATCCTTAAGTTTTCTGAGGCGCATTCACTTGCGTATCGAAATCTTTTGAATATCGAAAGGACTTGGAATTTTGAGACAATCCCGGGTAATCTGAGGCGCGTTCACTTGCGTATCGAAAGTCCTGGAGAATCTGAATTTCTGAGTAAACAATTTAAACGTAAAATACGCGGTGAACGGAACTGAAAGGTTAAGAACTTTTTATAATAACCTAGAGAAAACAATAAAAGCCTTTATTGCGGAAGAAGATTTCGTCGATATCCTTCTTCAACCTGCAAAATTCGCCTTACCCGCCAAAACGTGTTAATTAATTTGCCTCATCCCAGAGGAGTGCCGCGTAGACACGCTTGACCCGAAACCGTAATTAGCTTTAACTTAAAATCTTGGTAAATAAATCGGGAAGACGCGAAACCGCGACTTAAATTCGACAGTCGCGGATAGTCCGTGACACGTATAACGATTTCGTAAAATAAATTCCTTGACCGCTTGTTCTAATCTAATATAAATTGTAGTTCAGTCGAGAACCGTGCTATAACCCTGAAAAAAACCATTTTACAACTCTGAAAAAGTGTATTATAGCTTTGAAAAGAAGCAATTAATAATCAGTTCTCACACAACTATTCCACTCAGTCCTTTTAATCGATTAATGTTACGAAATCGTTATACGTAATAACTACCATACATTAATAAATTATAATTAAATATATATATTGTAATCAAAATTATAGTACTTCTGAAATGGATAAAGATCATTTAGAATGACTTTAATATTAAAAATTGATAAGTCATTATGGCATTTTAAGTCTAACACTTAAAAACTTGCAAGTCAAAATATTAGGTAGGACCATAATACCCTTCCGGTTTTAGGCTATTTATTCCAATCTTCATAAAATTAGTTATAATCATCGGATTTAGGTTAAATATACACTTAAAAACTTGCAAGTCAAAATATTAGGTAGGACCATAATACCCTTCCGGTTTTAGGCTATTTATTCCAATCTTCATAAAATTAGTTATAATCATCGGATTTAGGTTAAATATGCGCCGTTTTGTTCGATAACTCGTTGCCAACGAGATTCCAACTTCATTATACCCCGTTCGTAGAAGCCTACTCCGCAGACCTCTCTGGGGGCCAACTTTTTATCACCAAGCAAATTCGCCATGGACAGGAACAGGTGGTAATCACTTGGTGCCAGGTCCGGACTGTAAGGTGGATGTATCAGGACCTCCCATCCAAGCTCCCGGAGCTTCTGCCGCGTCGCAAGCGATGGCCTTGCGTTGTCCTGATGGAACAAGATTTTGCTTCTGTTGATTAATGCAGTCCGCTTTTTAGCCAATGCTTGTTTCAAGCGATCCAGTTGCTGACAGTACAGTACCGAATTGAGCGTTTGGCCATACTCGAGGAGCTCATGGTGGATGATTCCCTGATAATCCCACCAAACACACAGTAAACCTTCCTGGCCGTTAATCCTGGCTTGGCCACAGTTTGGGCTGCTTCGCCAAGCTTTGACCAAGATTTTTTGCGTCTAACATTGTCGTACGTGACCCATTTCTCATCGCCAGTTACCGTACGCTTCAGAAAAGGGTCGATTTTGTTCCGATTCAACAGCGATTCGCAGATGGAAATTCGGTCCATAAAGTTTTTGGCGATAACTCATGTGGCACCCAAATATCCAACTTTTTTGTAAATCCAGCGGCCTTCAAATGTCTTTTGATCGTTGTGGGTGGTACATTCAATTCTTCTGACATCGTTTTGACCGAGATATGGCAATTTTCCGCGATTTTTTCAAGAATTCCGTCGACATTTGTAGTGAGTGGGCTTCCTCCGTGGTAATGGTCGTCGGTGTCGAAATTTCTTGCTTTAAATCGTCTAAACCGTTCTTCCACCGTACGAAGTGATACAGTTCCATCTCCCATAACATCATTGATCTCTTTGTGCGTTTGTGCAGCCTTTTTGCGTTGAACAAAAAAAAATTTTTAAATTCCACGAATATCTCGGTTGTTTGCTTCCATTTTTGAACGGCTATATTTCGAGAACTATTCAACCAAACTAAACAAATTGAGCATCGTGTTTTGGCTGGTGACATAACCTTTCGAACGCAACATAATATTGCTCGATATGACATCACACACATCTTCTACAGCTATCGAAACGACATCTTTCAAAAAACCGGAAAGGTATTGTGGTCCTACCTATTATGACGAGAATAAGTTGGAATTGCCGGAGATATCCACACTTAAAAGATGAAGTGTTAAGGGTTAATATAAGTGTATGGATGTGTTCGCTTTGACTATCTGTGCCTTATTAGAAAAGCAGTATATTGTTGCCGTACTGTTACGGTATAAACATTACCTAAGAATAACGTGTAAGGTAGTACGAACTAACAGGAGAAGGATAATGTCTGCAGATTAAAAATGCCTATTAAGGAAATAGTACGCCGAGCATAGGGCTAAAGAAGGGAAACGAATATAATAAGGCAAAATTGAATGTATAAAAGAATATATGTCAAGATCTGAACAGAGACGTTAGTGTAGATACGGTTAAGATAATATACGAAAAATTTTAGTCTTCCCAATACATTCCTCATAAACAAAGGAACGCATTAAATTCTTCGCAGCAAAGGAGATGATAGAAATTTCTGGTATAAAAAATGCGTTAACAGCACTGTACGGAGAAAGATAATGGACAAACTATGGGCACAGAATTTGCAACTATATCTGGCAAAAGTAATGATGACTTACCTTAAAAATAGAAAAATAATAGTTATCGGACACAAGGACATACAGATAATCAGTGGAATACCTCTAGAATCCGTGGTGCGTTATTGTTATGTGGGTTATATGGATTATTTACTACGATGAGCTTTTAGACGAGAAATACCAAAAATACTGCATATTGTAGAGTACGCCGACGATTTGGGAATTACTGACCGAGCAACTACAGTAGGAAAGGTAATACTCGCAATGAACCGTGCAATATTAATAACCGCGGGGCAGCTGAAGAGGAAGAAATTTAATGTCGCTGCACAGCAAACAGAAATCGTATTACTGGTAACACGAAAACCTGTTACAGACATAATAGTACAAATAAACGACCTGCAGATAACTTAAATGAAATTACTAAAGTACCTCGGTATATACTTTGATTACAACATTCTAACCGGTTGGGTTACATCGCATTCGTAATAGAGTCTCGACTGAGCGTCCGACCAAGTGACAATGAATTTCGTGACCCCGCCGTGAGACGACGCCCGTGAAAATTGAAGTAGGTAACGAGCTTCGCAAACAACTCGAATTCATTACTGTGATGAGGACTGTCGTACCGTTGAGAGCGGCAGTATTAAAATCGACGCGGATCAATGAGCGAGCGAGCAAAAGCCATTTTTGTAAGCTGGGAGAAAATCGAGGCCTTCATGACCAAAAGAACTTCGTTTTCGTCGCAGCTGGCTTATGTAAGTACGTGTACCATACAAAGTGTGAACTAATAAAATTAGCGGCATTGCCTTGCAATGATCCCGATTCCGCGGTCGTCAACTATCACCGAGTCACCCTTACATCAATTAATTGCGTGCTTTTCGCTATACAGGGAGATTCTAGTAACTGGCTCGAGCTATAATTCTGTTAGTTAGAAAAATCATATAGGAAAAGTTTGCACTGTTCGAATATCCCCATCGTTCTATGCGACTTTTTTCCCTAGTCCGTTAGTTCATCTGCAAAGTGCAGGTACACTGCTTTTTTAAATAGAACCACCAATTTTTTTTTTACATAAAGACGTTCCTTAAGACATTCTGCAAGTAAAGTATATAATGAAAGTTACCGAGAAAACAATAGTTTATGAAATATTTCGCTGTATTCGAACACTTATAACGGATACTCAAATGTTTCACCGTTAGTTTCCAAACATTTTTTAATACGTTTCTTGGCGATTTTCATTACATTACCGAGTTCTTCAGAGATTATGAGAAGTAACACTGAAAGTAGATACTGTGGTTAAGGCTTTAAAACGTATGCTGCTGAATATTGGAACTTCTCAGATCAGCACAGTGAAAAACCAAGTGATAATATATCATGAAAGTAATAGAAAAGAAAAAGAATAGTACATTTGTAGTGAAAATATAAAGAGGAATGCTTTTACGTGTATGCAGAGCATACAGAAGGATTGTGATAAAAGTACTACTGGTTATAGTAGGTAAACCACCCATGTATCACTGGAAGAAAAATTGCACTAAGCAAAAGCTAAAAGTGTAAAATCTGTCCAGTGGGAAATAAAAAATAAGCGACAAGAAAAGTGAACGTAATACGAATCGATGAGCATATTTTAATTCATATCACACACGTATCTGAGAAAAATTTAATGACGTGAAACCAGATATCTGCTATTATTCCACAGATATAGATAGTGTAGAGCAAACAGAGTTCGAGTGTTTAAAATGGATGGATATTAGAAGGATGCAGAAAAATAGTTGATTGAAACAGTTGTAACCTTATTCTTTTATAAATTTAATTATATTTTTGTATTTTACAAGCACCGGCTATCTCGGAAAAGGTTTACATTAGAGGAGTTTAAATGTTTCTTTACTGGAACAATAAATTACAAATACGTTATAACAATTTAAGAGAGCAGTAAAATAAATCGTCCCAAAAGTGTACAATATACAATCTATACCTACATATAATTAGACTCACGTCGTTCGACCTATAAGTCGTGATCGTACGTTACAGAGGATTCCTTCCTGTGGGTCGATATCTCTGGGTGGTAGTGCTTTTAGTTACGGCGGAGTATCCTTACCCCTATGGTCGTCGAGCGGACTCCACTCGCAGTTTGGTGCAAAAAATGAACCGCGTTCTCTTTCCACAAAGAAGAATTTCCGTATAAATTGACTTTGAACTGATCTTTTAAGCGCCCCGATCGTGAGTGCCTGCCGATCGCTGGACTCTTCTGAAAATCGGCTTCTCGTGGGAGATTCTCGCGACGCTGTACGGAACTCGGCCTAAATCTCCTTATGAGACGGTCGATAATAATGACTATTGTAACCAACAGGTTATACAGTAAACACTGAAAACATAATCAAACTCATGATAGAAGAAAAAAAATTTGAATTGCATAAAATTTTAAAAGTAATTAATTAAATCGTGATGCAAAAGAGGAAAAGGAAATGAAGAGAACTATACAAAAGAGAGAAAATGGTAGAAAATGGAAAAGAAAAACTTTTCTGTGTATTAATATTAACCTAAGAGGAGTCACAGAGGGGAGATTATTAACCCGTAGGAATCTAGCACTATTTTCAACGTAGAATGTCTATGTAAAGTTTTCTTTTGCTCTCACGAAGAAAACATGATCATTTTGAGCTTTCATCTGTGGTAATTATATGTACAGGGTGTTCTACATAACTAGAATAGGCTGTACCTTCTAGATGGTTGCGAAAGAGAAAAATGTTATAAATAAAAGTTAAATGGTATCAGACCGTGTATAATGTACGACTAATTTTATGCACTTTTATGTATCCATGCATCAGAAAAATGCAACTGCACCTATTTTAAAATGGAGACCTATGATTTTCACTGTGCTAATCGGGGCAGTTTCTTGTAATCCTCATAAAAATAGCCCAGATAAGAATAGCATACTTACAGCTTAAACTTATTCGTTAGGAAGTTATCAAAGCTAAAAGTTCGCTGCATTATTTCGGTCTCCCGGCAAGTGTACCTACCCGCGTTACGTTCCATCACAATGTGTTTAAACTTGACGTGGCTGCTAATACTATTTACTATAAGATTAAGATTTCTATCAGTAACTATTCGTTCTTCGCGTGCGATTGTTTGCCAACCCAGTGTTTCGAAATCTTGGTATCTACGAAGACGGAATCATTTAATATGTTTATTTTGTTTATCAAATGCAATGAAAATCGTACTGAGTCAGCAAGGTTGTAACGAGAGACATATTCCAATCAGCAGCAGCCAATTTACGCCAATGCTGCACATTCCAACAAACATAAATGAGACATGCCAAAACTAATCCTTGAAGATGAAGGTAGTGTTATACCAGTGTTGGTTAATATCGAATAAAATCTGCATGCGTCCGTGAGATATCTAACTAGAGAATGTAGAATTTCCAAATCTTCGGTTTAATACATTTGAGAACATAGAACTTTTATCCCTGCCGGTTTTCTATTTGGCAAAGATTATGGCCGAGGGACAAAGTCCGAAGAAGGAACCGTTGTCGATATTTTTTACGGTGTATTCAAGAAAATAAAAATGTTGTACTTCATATATTCTCTGGACCGACGAGGCAGTATTCACAAACAATGGAATGCTCAATCTACATAATAGACATACAATGGTCCATTGAAAATTGACGACCTGGGAGGAACACTAACAATTAAATACCATACAGCGTAAATATTTAGTGTGGAACTTTTGACAAATAGATTACTGGTCCAAATTTTTTTAATGGAACATTGGCCGGTCAAAGGAACTTAAACCTTGCGGAATCCGACCTACCAGTTCTTTTACACGATACAGATACTCCTCTAAGTAAATGACAAAACATGAGGTACATTCTGTAAGACGGTGCTTCAGCACATAATTCACAGACAGTTGTCAGACGATTAAATAAAACTTATGAAGCGAAATGGATTGGTACACGTGGCTCGATCTTATAGTTACCGCAAACGCCGGATCGCAAACCTCTTGTCTTCTTTTTACGAGGATCCCTAAAATATAGGATGTAATCCGACCCTATTATTAATCTTGAGGAGCTTTAACAACACCTTTAGCAGGAAATATCCAAAATTACGGAACGCAACATCAGGAATGTGTTGCGCAACGTCAAGATGCGAATGGTAAAGTACTTGAACCGCAATGGAGGACCGCTTGAACATTTGCTGTAACGTAGGTACTCCGAAACACTTGTTGCGAAACCGAAATAATTCAGAGAACTTTTAGCTTCGAGAACTTTCTAAGGAATAAGTTTTGGGCATAAGCATTTTAATAGTATTATGTGGAAGATAAGAAATTGCATCAATCGGTGCAGTCAAAAACATAGATTTCTATTTTCATTTAAGAAAAAAGTGCAGTTACATTTTTCTGATGTACCGATGTATAAAAGTGCATAAAGTTAGTTGCGTATTATGCATCGTCTGATACCATGTAACTTTTACTTTTAACATCTTTTATTTCCAACCGTTTTCGAAAGTAAGCCTGTTCCAGTTGCGCGGGACACCTTGTATAAATATAATAGTAAGTACACGTACAGGCGATAGATACACAAGTAAGGATACATAAGTACATGTTCTATACATGTAAGGATATATAAGTATATGTTCTGTTAGCTGAACAGAAAAAAAACTTCGGGACGGCTTAGGGATAAAAGGGGATTTGCGTTGTCCACATCTATCCTCGTTGATAATGCCCACTAAGTCGCCATATTTACTCTGTTTGCGTCACATGTTGCAAAGGAGTAGAATCTCTGCTTCTACCAAGAATCTACCAAACTCTACGGTTTGCTATTGTATATTTGACTATAACGATCCTATCTCTGTTTATGTCAATGTTGTAAGCCACGTCGCTCACTTTGCATTATCTCATTCGACCTCGACACATCTCTTTCACTGCCTTCGTCACGTGGTCGTATTAGTGTGTTTGACCTCTTTAACGAATAATACGTTTCAACTGAAAATACATATAAGAAAAGTATAATACGCCTTCCTGTGGAATCGATGAGACGCAAGTTTCTGTCGGAGTTTTTCTCGTTTGCGACCAGCCGTAAGCAGATATAGATATAAAAATAATACACATTAGATAAAGTGATGGTCAGTATGATACGGGTTGCATTACTCAAGGTACAAGTACGACGTCCTTTCTCACACGTATATTTGGCGTAGCATGCTATTTGCGAAAATAGTAATACATTATAATTAGTCACGTGACACAGAGACTAAATAAAATATATCGCCCGCTAAATAGAGCTTTTGAAATTGCACATATCGTAGATCTGTTTATATAATACAAACGTCCGATTGAAGTAAGATTCACTGTTTTCGGAACGTTTAATTATTTCCATCTTTGTCTCGATTATATGAAGTTTATGAGTTCTTCATTTCTTTTTGTTCGCATCAACACTGCAATTTCTCCGTTTCTTACTCATGTTTCTCAGTTCATAAAGACAAAATATTTAAACTGTTTTGACCTCTTGATCCGAACAACGTTGATGGCTAAAATCTGATGTCCCCTGAGAGGGAGCAGCCCAGTAGCCTGCTCGACTCACGACGTCCACTCACAGGGGACATCCGAGTGCAAAGGCTTAAAAAGCTGAATTTTAAAAAATTTGTAAAATAGCGAATTGTGCGAAAGTAGAATGTGCGAAAGTCAAGGCCCGCCTGTATGTTGATCAGCTTACCATTAGCGTAGTTCTTATTTACTTCTCTTACATTTCAGAATTAACTTTGTATTAAGACAAGACTTCCAGTAGTAGTTACACTACCAGAAGTATGTCATGCTGCTGAATTATGGCCTTTATGGAGGGAGGGCGATAATAGGAATATGTAACCGCTGCTACAGATACGCCAATTTGTCGGATCGTCCAGTGGGGCAATCAAATTGGTCAAGGGCCTACACATTATGAAACTCCTGACCGATTTATAAGTACGTAGCTAACGCACAAGTACGCATATGTCGCAGGGTAATGATGAAAACGGAGATTTGATCACATTCCTAACGTAGATGATCAGTTCACGGAAGATGTTAAAATTACAACTCCACGTGGTGATTTCCCTAAAGAAAGTAAGTGATTTGATCATATCCCTGAACTATTTTAGTGAAAAGATGAAATAATATTGTTTAGATACCAAAAGTATTTATTTAGTAAACCATGCATTACTAAGAATAGGTAATACAACAAAAGTCATTAAAACACAAATTATTTATTCGAAATTGATTAACAAACGAAATAGGTACCCAAGCTGATATTTTTAAAAACAAAAAGGATATTTATAGAAAATTTTTAACATTTTTAGTGAATGTAATTAATAAATAATAATGTTTATTCATTTTGATGGGTGGTATCTCGAGTTACAAGGTACGTTACTTTTTTTACAGGCACATCTTTTTGTTTTACATTGTATTTTTGATTGTTCATAGGAACAATTTTTAAATTCTTGATCTTCTTCTATTTTCTTTAGGGAAATCACTCCCACACAGTTGTAATTTTAACACGATTGTGTCTGATCCGTGGATTGATCATCTACTTTAGAGAGTCGATCATATCTCCGATTTTAACATTTTCTTGCGACAAATATACCAGCAAAAAGCGTTTATTCGGATAAAACATGTGTTTGTTTTTGTTGAAGCATCAAAAAATAGAAATAATGCTAATAACATAATCCCCAGGCACATATCTTTGTACAAAAAAGAGAAAAATGTGGGAAAAAATTGTTTATATATATAATATTTACTATTATAATAATTTACTCATAATAAAAATATTAAATGAATACTTAACTACAAATTATTAATAGCCCGTTGAATAGCGGAGAATGCATTGCACATATTATTATTGAGATTTTGTTTTATCTCAAATTACTGTCATTAGTGTGCAAAATGTTGATCATGTACTTACACGTTACGCTTTACATAACTATTTAATATATGTAGTAGTAATTCGTATGTGATATAATTTCTGATATATTTATTTATGCTTTAATTTCGTATATGATAAATTCTTCATTAGACACCGAAGGTATTCACTATTATACATTTTAACCACATGAATGGCATTAAAATTAATCTTTAGTATCTTTATGACAAATAAATGCACAATAACCTGATCAAGAAGAATATGAAATGTAAAAAATGTTGTCGAATTAGTTTTGTAATGAGCGGAAAGAATTCGTCCAAGAAATTATTATTCCCTCGATTCAAGAACACGTATGACGATCGAGCAGGATCGGATGCTCGATCGCACTTCCGTTGTCAAGTTTCTAGCTTTGTCGTCATTGTTTTAAATCTTTCTCTAGGTCATTTGGCCTAGGACCTGCTGTTTAAGGTCGGTTCCGAACCACCAGAGATACAATACAGAGTGAGACGCCAATTCCAGTCACCTGAAATATCTCAAAAATTTAATCTCGGAGAAAAAAATGTTTTAAATAAATGGTTTAAGTCATCGAAGAGTTGATGCAGCAGTCACATTCGCTTTCGATTCGCATTATTTTTTCAAGGTTATTTCACGGTCAACTTGTTTTCTTCAAAAGGAAACATATTTTTCATGACAGATTCTTCATATACGACCTAAAACAAATAACTTTTGTTAGAAACAATTTTTCTCTTAATCACTATTTTTTACAATAGTGGATTTCCAAAAAAAAAAAATACAAAATTACGTTTCAGCGGAAAAAATAATTTTATTACTAATAAGTGAAATGAATACTGAATTAAAATAGTATCAAATAATTCAGTAATCCAAATGAATAATTAAATAATAGCGAAATAGTGAAATTGGCAAAACAATTAGATCAAGCTTAGCAAAGAAATTCAATGCTGAGCGCACACAACCTATTCATATCTACGCACAGGGATACACCAGTTTTTATTGCCTTTTCTTTGGAATAAGGTTATACATTTTTTCGCATGCAATACAAATGACATTAGTTGTAAATCGTTTGTCAATTATGACATATATTTTAGCTGAGAAAATTGACATGATCCTCATTTGTGGTGAATCCAGGCAAAATGTAATGCAAGTGATAGCATTGTATATTGGCTAATTCTCCGAAAGGAATTATTCGTTGAGAAGTACTTTTTGCCGTGTAGTTTCGCCGTTCATGGAAACTGGGAGTGCCAAAGTGAGAAAAATTTAATTTGTCAGTAATAAAATGATTTTCTCCGCTAAAACGACATTATGTATACTTTCTTTCAAAATTCAATATTGTGAAAAGTAGTGTCCAAGAGAATAATGGTTTCGAACAAAAGGTTTAAAACAACATATTTTAGGTAGTGAATCTGTAATAGAAAGTATATGTTTCTATTTGAAAAAAAAAAAAAAAAAAAAAAAAAAAAAAAAAACAAGGGGACCTTGAAACGACCTTGAACACGTAATGCGAATCAAAAGCGGATGTGACTGCTGCATCAGCCTCTCCATAACTTAAATTTTTTATTTGAAATATTTTTTTCCGGGATTTAGTTTTTGAGATATTCTAAGTGGCCGGGGTTGGCGCCTCACCCTGTATACGAGGTGTGATCGAAAAGTAAGGTGACTTTTTGAACTTCGCGGGATACCTACACTCGATTTCCATTTTTTTTTTTTCCTTATGTTGGTACATTCGTTTCGAATATATGTCCACAGTTTCAGCTATATAGCATTTTTTATTTGTGTGTGAGAGGCATTAAGCTTGGACGTGTTTTTCGTGTTCAGCGATTTTTTGCTGTCAAAAAAAATGGAGCAAAGTATTTGCTTCAAATTTTGTATAAAAAATGAAATTAAGTGCTTCAAAACACTTGCAATATTGACACTGGCATACGGTGAGTGTACTGTGAGTACAAAAAATGTGTATAAGTGGTACAAGCTCTTTCAAGAAGGCCGAGAAGATGTTCATGATGAACTTCGCTATGAACGCCCCAGCACAACAACAACAGAAGAAAACATTGAAGATGTGAAGAAAATAGTGTTGGCACATCGTCGAATCATCATTATAGAAGTACCTGATGATCTCGACATCTCGTTCGTTTCATGCCGAGCTATTCTAACGGATGTTTTGGGTATGAGACGCGTGTCAGCGAAGTTTGTTCCAAAACTGCTTAATTTTGACCAGAAGGAGCGTCGCATGAGCATCGCTCAAGATCGATTGAACAACACTACAATCATGCCTCAGCCACCATATTCACCAGATTTGGTCCCCTGTTACTTTTTTCTGTTTCCAAAACTGAAAAGACCAATGAAAGGACGGAGATTTGCAACGATCGAGGACATAAAGAGTGCATCGCTGGAAGAGCTCAAGGCTATACCAAAAAGTACTTTGAAGGTGACGACATAAATATTGATGAATAAATATATGTCATGTGTACCGGTATGAAGTGAGCGTTTTTTTGTGAAAATGAAACACCAATTTTTGATGGGAAAGTAAAAAAATTTTATTTAAAGCATCGACCATTGCTTTCTATACACTTTGACCACCTTTCTGGCAATTTGTGGATACCACGCGAATAGAAATGTTCGTCTTTTGAAGCAAACCAATCGGACACCCAATTTTTGACTTCTTCGTAGGAATCGAACTGCCGCTCAGCCAATGCGCGTCCCATCCATGAAAACAAATAGTAGTCGGAAGAGGCCAAGTCTGGTGAATACGGCGGGTGGGGTAGCAGCTCCCAGTCAAGTGATTTGATTGTATCCTGAACCGGTTTTGCTTTGTGTGCAGGTGCATCGTCGTGTAATAAAATTATTTTGCCATGTCTTCTGCACCATTCTGGTCGTTTTTCGATCAATGCATGGTTCAAATCGATCATTTGTTCTTTGTAGCGATTAGTATTAACAGTTTCACCAGGTTTTAGAAGCTCATGATACACCACACCTTTCTGATTCCACCAAACGCAGAGCATTGCCTTCTTGCCAAATCGATCTGGTTTTGCAGTGGCCGTCTTGAATTGACCCATGATTTTTTCCGTTTAGGATTCTTAAAATAAATCCATTTTTCATCACCAGTAACAAATCGATGCAAAAGTGATTTTCTTTCGTGTCTTTAAAGCAAAATTTCACAAGTGTTTTTTCGGTTTTCCATCGGTCTTTCATTCGATTCATGTGACACCAATTTTCCACACTTTTGGATCTTTCCCATAGATTTTAAACGGTCAGAAATTATTTGTTGTGCAGCATTTAACATTGTTGTCATTTGCTTTTGACTCAAAGTATCATCTTAATCCAATATTGCTTGCAATTCGGCATCTTCAAACTTTTTCGGTGGTCTTCCACGTTCCTCATTTCTCGCATCAAAATCATTATCTCTGAATCGTTGAAACCATCTTTTGCATGTTGCTTCTGATAGAGCATGATCATCATATGCTTCGACAAGCATTCGATGCGACTCTGCAGCACTTTTCTTCAAATAAAAACAAAAAATTAATACTTTCCGCAAATCATCACTTTCTGGTAAAAAATTCGACATTTTTAACACGATGAAAAAATATGATGTTGTTTGTTCAATGACTTGATGTATATTAAATATGCTTAGCAGATGTCATACCAACCAAACAAAAAAAAAAATTCAGGCTCGTTCGCGACAAATGTTCTCTATCGACACATTTGTATCCTAACGCTCACTTCATACCAGTACACCTGATATTTTTTGATAAAAATAAAATATCATATTATTTTTTGATCACGCGTCATACACCTTTCGATTTGTTGGCCAATATTGTAGATTGAGTTGGTTTTCCACACCATCTGACCCGGTCGGGCACGATAATAGTGTTGGTTGGCTAACTTGTCTGCACGTAATACAGCTTATCGAGTTAGTCAACTGCCCAGCTTCACAAATCGCTGTGTCTATAAGCCTCTTAACATATAAGCAACCATTAGTGCATGTTATGTATATATAATATAACAGACTTTCAATAGAGTTGTTAATTATATCTACTAAATTTTACCGTTTTAAAGCATCAACTAACATATTTGTTGCACGAAACTTGATTTTGGGAAAGACTTCTCCGATAGGATTCTGCATTGGAAAATATGCTGGTAGAAAAACCAGAGTGTGCCTGGTCTAACAAAATTACGCACTACCTGCGTCTTTCAGATCTTTACGATGTCCAAAAGGAACGAAATTTTGGCCAAATTATCGTCTTCCAATTTCTGAAGTACTCTTCGAAGAAAGTTGTAGAGTTTTTAATTTCTTACTATGTAATTAACATTATTTAATGTTTTTTAAATATTATATGTATAATATTTATATTTATATTTGTGTGTGTGTGTGTGTGTGTGTGTGTGTGTGCGCGCGCGCGCGCGTGCGTGCGTGCGTGCGTGCGTGCGTAGATATATGGCGTGAGAGGTTGTATGTAATTGAACTACCGTAAAAATCCTTAACAAAGTGTAAACGATTTATTCTAATTCCATAGAGACGCATACTCTTCACGTAAAAACATAAAGTGTGGTGCTAGCACGAAGGTCGCAGCCAGACTGACTTTCTGATCTTCTACGCTGGCTGCGCATTCAGGGATTTATTGGAACCTTTATTCGTGATCTAACTTTGAGAAATAATCTGCATAATATTAGTATAATAATTCAGTTATTTAAAAATTATCGGGATAATAAATATAGCAATTACAGATACCCAAGATTGTTTTTAAAATGTTATCAGGAATAATTCTAATAGCAATTACATTGAGTCATATAAATGTAATAATTATATATAGATTTACAAGATTAAGCCTATAGGTCGTTTTATCCACATTTGAAACTCCATAAAGAGATCCTTTAATCCTATACACATTAGGCAACGAGGGGAAGGCGGTAATTAACTTCTCCCTTGTTTACGAGCGCGGC
The DNA here is from genome assembly GCA_038496175.1 of Ampulex compressa. Lineage (NCBI taxonomy): Eukaryota > Metazoa > Arthropoda > Insecta > Hymenoptera > Ampulicidae > Ampulex > Ampulex compressa. The sequence continues at coordinate 14,715 of JBCFXI010002875.1, forward strand.
AAATTCATCTATGCCAAAAATGAACCTGGGATTAAAGGACGACGAAGATGAACGGTCCTGCCATTATCTGTAATTAGGATTCCTTGATTCTGCAGACTTTACAATGGATATAGATAGAGGGAGTATAGTGTAACCGTTAAGTTTCCCGTTTCTCGATCGGTGAAGTTATTCGAGCCTCCGAGGATAGGAAAGCGGTGACTTAGGGAATTGATGGAATTACGCAATCTTAATCCAATAAATATGTTTATTCAAGAAAGTTGTTATGCGCAGGGGATAGGTATAACTCGCTTATGCTCAGTTCGAATCAATAATATCGGCTGCGAACCCTTCCCTGGCGTGCGCGTGAATTCACCTACGCAGACTGCAGTTGCAAAAGTTGTACGCGACGAGTTTCCTGGCGTTGTAACGATTGACCCGCCGTCGTTTAGTCAAGAATATATATA
>JBCFXI010002876.1:0-15150 GCA_038496175.1 Ampulex compressa
CTAAACGCGATTACTTAAGAACATCACGCACGACTCAACACCTCAACTTGTACATACGATAGTGTTAGTAAATTATTGTTAACCAAACACTTCGTTCTCAATCACATCCTGCATTTCAACTCGCTTTGATCAATCGTGATCAAGCCTACGTCCCCATCACCGTCACGCAGCAGCTGGGAGCGGGATTTACGACCCCGCGAAATTCTACGTAAAGAATTACGGCGAGGGCGGGACGTAACAATCCCTGTGTCTTTCCCTCTTACTATCGTAGATCTAACATTTGAGTCACTAGCATGCAGATGCTACACTTCGCTTTGGTTTGTTTCTCGATCTCCCCTTTCCATAAGCGTATGTCACAACGATCAGTGGCGCTTTGCGCCCACTTTGATCGCTTGGTCTCCCGAGCTGAACGAGTGGCTGGCTCGCTCTGCCGCCTCCTGCCGAACCTCGGGGGGCCCGAGGAGAGGGTTCGCCGCCTTTATGAGGAAGTCGTGCGGTCCGTGGCCCTGTACAGGGCCCCAGTGTGGTCGCGCGACACGTTGCCCATTCGGCACAGCCGGGATCAGCTACGCCGGATTGAAAGGCGGATGGCCATCAGGATCACGCGGGCATACCGCACGACCTCTTACGCGGCGGCGATGGTTCTAGCGGGGCAGATCCCCATGGAACTCCTGGCAGAGGAGATGAGGAGAGATACTTTCACTCCTCGTCCCTCCGTCGGGCCGAGGATGCCCCGCCAGAACGGGCGATCGATGAGGCGACCGTCAGGCATGAAGCACGGGAGCCTGCTGTTGCGACTGTCTTGCCCATTCTCGACAAGTGGCTGGGCAGGACCTGGGAACGGCTGACCTACCGGCTGACACAGGTGCTCACCGGGCATGGATACTTCGGTAAGTACCTGTGTCGGATCAGGAAAGAAGAGACGACACAGTGCCACCACTGCCCCAATGCGCGGAACACGGCGCAGCATACGCTGGAGTTTTGCTCAGCGTGGGAACGCGAGCACAGTGTCCTACGAGAAGAAGTAGGAGAGGATCTCTCGCTGCCAGCCATCGTCCGCGCGATGCTGAAAAGCGAGAGGTCCTGGCACCCTGTGGCCTCCTTCTGTGAGCATGTATTGCTGCAAAAGAAGGCCGCGGGGAGGATCCGCGAGTGCTCGGATCCTGCGTGTCGGGCGGCGGGTTGTAGGAGCAGGGGACGCAGACGTCCCCTGTCACCCCCGCGCGATTGAATTGTCTAAAGTAGTGGCACTGAGGGAGAGCTCATCAGCACGATGAGACTCCCATTGCACCAGTGGTACCACTGGGGGATACGGGCGGTACGAGTGGGCGTTGCATGCAACTCTGCGGGTGGGGGGACGTTGCGTGGCGGCCGCGCAACGCCGTCAAATTTATGGTGATTGTTTTCCTGGGGGGTCATTGGGATCCTTCCAAGTATGGGCACCTCTAAAGGGTTGAAGCGCGGGGGAGGGGCACCGTGATGTGTTACTTGTAGTTCACGGTGCCCCCCCCCCCCCAACTGCGCACAGGATGGCCGCCGTGGAGGTTTTAGCGCGTAAAAATCCGGCACATTCCCACGTAAAAAAAAAGATATTGCGCTCTCCGATTATCACTTGTTCCGTTCGATAGCACTTGGTCTGGCTGATCAGCAGGTCCGCTCATACGAAGATATCGAAAAATGGCTCAATTCGTGGATAGCCTCAAAAAACGAGGAGTGTTTCCGACGCGGTGTTCAAGTTCTGCCAGAAAGATGGGAGAAAGTTGTAGCTAGCGATTGGCAATACTTTGAATGATTCATTTGTATCCATTTTTTGACAATAAAGTTGCATTTTTATTGCAAAAACAGCGAGCACTTAGTTGCGCACCCAATCAGATTAGGACTCCTCCATAACATAAATAAGCGTTTGCAGGATAGTTTGACCGGAGGGCTTGGGTAATTTAGTAGTCAGAACAGACGTCCGGAACACGAAAGGTCCTGCATTCGAGTCCAGGTCCCAACAATACAACAGTCCAAGTTTTTCCGCGGTGCCTACATTCATTTAAAGCCTCGTCTCGTTGTCGTTCAGCTGGTATATCGACACGAGCAACCTTATCTGTTTCTCCCACATCCCATACGTCGCGTTGCTTTCATTGAATGGTTTTAGAAAAGGCGCGATCGCATTATATCAGGCAGATGTTGCATGTATCATCGCGGCACCCCGTTCATTTCTGCGTTACCTACTGCTCGAACGTCTCTGCCAGCCACCAATCTTTGCGATTCTCGCAACATCTCTATCTCTCTTCAAGCCAGTACTAATTCATGCTCGGCTAATACCTTTTTTCGGCTTATGAACTCGATTTTTCGCAATCCTTGTCAAATTCTCGCAGCTACATCCGTTGTTGGTTCGGATACATTAGAATTTTTGGCTATTACTTCAGGAGTCTCAGTGGTTGCGTCTATCATTCACGCGTTCATCGGATCTGCTCCCATTACCCTTTGTATCAATTCTGCCTTGGATCCAGTGATGGTTACATTTTTTGCTTTTAGCATGTTCTTCAAAGCAGATACTGTAAACTCGTCTACCGTCCTCGTCGCTGTACTTATCATTATAAAAATTGATGCTAATAATTTACAGTTAATTCCTCAGCTACAAATAACATCGCTATTGTCGGTTTGGTACCAGTCTTTGCATTACTATCGTCTCTAGCAACAATGTTTTTAGAGACATTTTTATTTTATTTTTTTTTACATGTAAATCTAAAAGTAGGAAATTTGGCCCGTCCCCTATTGCACCGCCTGTCTTTCGATATTTTGTTACTTCTTGTAACATGCCACCTGAAAATCAATGTCGCTGGAAACAATAATAATGCAAAGACCTATACCAAACCGATAATGGCGCTAGGACTGTGTTTTAATAAAGATGAAGTCATCTTAATAAAGCTACATGCTATAAATTATAAGTTTGAAAGTCGTATCATCCGACATATATCGTGAACAAAACGATTCATCTAAGAACTTCTGTAGTACCTTGGAAAGCATAAGAGATTAAACATTTTTTAACCAAATTTCAGTTCCCACCATTGAGTTCTTTTTTGCTCATTTAGAACTATAAATACTGAAAAATTATCTTGCATCTGTTATTCGCACGAGAAATTAAAACTTTTTGCTTAGTGCCGGTAGGTTTTATCACTCGCATTTGTTCACAGCTTAACGCGCGAAACCAAGAAGGTCTCCCCGGCAAGTAATGGTCTTCTTGGTGATGACACCACAATAGTGTCGTTGGCCGGCATTGTAATTTACAGACTTATAATAAAAATACATATGATTTTGCCATATTTATTTTAAGTCCATATTTATTTTAACCACTTTACTGCCCAAATATTTTTCGTTACTGCAATCAATTTTATGTATTATAAAACTCAAAATATGAATTATGGGCGACTATAGCGTTTTATAATTCTTTATTTAGCTCTTCTTTATTTATAATTAAGCGGAATTAAAAAACGTTATAGTCGCCCATAATTCGTATTTTGATTTTCATAATACACAAAATTGATTGCAGTAACGAAAAATATTTGGGCAGTAAAGTGGTTAAAATAAATATGTGTGTGTGTGTGCAAAAATTTCTTCTTGACGGACATTTTCCCAATTTTAAAAGATATTTCTTTCTTTTCCCGCCTTCTTGGATTAGCAATAAGTTATATTAGACTGCATAATGTTGTGTTTCCATGTTTCTATGAAGAATACAATTAAACAGGTCGATGTATATTGTACCAACCATAATTATACATTTTTGCGCCGTTTTTAAATAGCGCGCGTGTCGATCATAGAATCTGTAAATCTGGACCAATTGGCCCAACCGCCTGACACCGCCACGGTCCCATTCCAGCTTTTCCTTGCTCCCCTTCAGGGGTCGCGGAACAAATGATTGATTCAGTATGTTCATAATTTGCACTTTTTGATGGTGATGGTGGTAACATAATTCATGCATTCCGCGGAAACTGTAGTCATAACTGTACCGTGTTTGGCCTCAGTTTGATTGACAAAATCTGAGCAAATGTTAAATATAATTTCAGATTAAAAAAAGTAAAATTCAGACAATTTAAGATAATATTTTTTAATACGTTAAGCGCCACGCCGGTCCTTAGGGACCGGCGAGGCCTGAACTTCAAGTATAGCGCCGGTCCCTGAGGACCGGCGGTAGCTTTTCGTTCTTCTGTCACGGCGTGTGTGTCAGTCCTTGCGTACTTGTGAGACTGAACATTTAAATGATGCGATATCGGTTTTTGTTTGGTCAATACTTCAAAGAAAAGAATATAATACTTAAAAACATTCATGTAATTTATTAAAACAAGATAAGCAAAGGTGAGGTTTCTGTGTACATTAGATACAAAAGGTTGTTACTTTTGGCGTTACATTTTTAGCTGTCTTTGGTCCTAATATTCGTGCATACTGATTGTAGCATTCGATGCAGTATCTTCTAATTTTGTGCGCACTGCCTTCCTTTTTTTCAAAATTGTCTATACTCTGGCTCGCCTATCGGCGAGCGGCCCGGCGCGGCCCACCTGACGGCTAACTGTGGCTTCAACGGAACGGTACAGAAATTCGGCGTAGCGCTTAACGTGTTAAAATGGTTTTTAATGTCTCGCATATGTACCTCGTACACAAACAATCGATAATTTGTTCCCTTGAATCCTCAAGAGGAACAAAGAGAACTTGAAATATGACCATGGTGATGTCAAACTGAAAGGATCAATTAGTTCAGATTTATTGATTCTATGATCGACCCGCACATTATTTACAAACTGCGGAGTAATGTGTAATTACATTGTTAAAATACAAGCTGACATATATGATTGTATTATAGATAGAAACGTGCGAATAGAACATTATAGAATCTAATATAACTTATTGTCAGTATAAGAACGTGAGAAATGAATGGATTGTTTTTTAAAATTGAAAAAAAGTCCTTTAAGACAAAACTTTTGCATTAGAGTTATTACGTAGAACGATATTACGTTAGTAATTACTTGACCGATTGCCCAATGTAAATAAATTTGAGTTCTGACGATAACCGTGCCATAGCTTTGAAAAGACCCCTAAAAAAGTACATTATAGCTCTGAAAACAAGGAATTTATAATCAGTCCAACATCCGTGTCGCGCAACTACCTGATTTAATATTTCGAATTAATTAATGTTACAGAGTCGTTACATATAATAACTTTGATGCAAAAGTTTTTCCTTAAAAAACATTTTTTCAATTTAAAGAATAATGCATTCTTCTCGCACCTTTTTGGACTGGCAATAAGTTATATTAGGTGTACAACTTTACTTTCGCCTTGTACCTATTTAGGCTTCAGCGGTAAGTAGTGATTTCTTCAACGCGGGATTCTTACGCTGCTCGAAAGATGGAAGAAAGTAGTGGTCAATGACGAAGAATACTTTGAATGAGAAATGTATGACCAATTTTTTACAATAAAGCCTCGAATTTCAGAAAAATACCGACGGAAACAAAGTTGTACACCTAATTTTAGATTCTATAAGGTTGTATTCATACGTTATTATGAATAATACAATGAAATGTATAAATGTGTATTATAATAACCATAATTATACATTTATGCGTAATTAGTAAAGCCCATGCACGTTGATCATAATATATAAATTTGGGCCGATTGGTCCCTGCTGCCTGACACCGCCACGGTCATATTCCAAGTCCTCCTTGCTCCTCTTGAGATATCACGGAACAAATGATTGATTTCTTGTGCATATAACCTACCTATTTCTTTGCGGTCCTCTTTGTGCGCTGGCCCGTTTGTTCAACAGAATACAAAAACGTGAAAAACCGTGTCATCTACCTCGTAAATGTCAAAAATCGTGGCCGTGCTATGGGATTCATATGGCGATGTTACTGCGTTCTGCTGAACGAAGGGGTAGAGTACATTTAAAAAACAGCCAAAGAAGTATTGTCGTAAACTTTTTTAATTTTTTTGTTTTTAATATGAAAATTTGTTCGACATATTTGCCCAATTTTGCTAATCGAAATAAAGCTAAACACGGTATAATTACGACCACATATATATGTTTATTATATATTGAGTAAATAGTTTTATAGGAAAATAGAGAAATTATAAGAAAGTACAGTAATATCTCCATAAGAGTTTAAGTGACATTTTCATTATCCCTACGTCTATGTTATCTAAACCACCATCGTGGCGGTGGGGTGTTATATTTCGCCCAACTACGGTCTCGAAGTGTTCAAGACGTACTTTGGAGAGATTGTATGTTGTGTATCCCGACTTGCTCCTCGCCTGGTATTCATCCTGAAAGACTTTAACGGCTATTTCACGACGTAGGGATCCCCCAAAGACAACGCACGAGGGCTGGTAATGCTGGACTGGGCGGCAAAGATAGAGCTCCGTCTGCTTAATCGACGTGCGTAAGGTGGCAGGGGCAGTCCAACGTCGATTTGACATGGACAGCCCTGTCGCGATACGGCGCCTGTCTGGTTGGCAAGTGACGGTTGAAATGGAAACTCTCTCGGACTATATGTACGCTTGAGAGACGTGGCCGCCGCTCATCAGGTAAATCATACCTAGCACGGCCGCCCAGCGGGCAACATATCGCCGGTCGCCGTTCGCTCAGTTGACTGGACGCGGACATCTTGATGACAGCAGCCTACATCGTGGCCTGGCCGGTGCGCAATCTGGTCGAAATCGTCGACACGTGAACAGAATCAGAGTTGTTTTTTTTTTAAATTCATTTTTCTGCACCGACTGCTAAGGTCATTTGGTCTAGGACCTACTGTTTAAGGTGACTTCCGAACCACCAGAGCTACGGTATACATATCACATAGAAAAATCAGAGGTGATGGGCGGGATTCGAACCCGGGTCTGCCGCGTGGCAGTCTGAGCCTCTATCCATTACACCACCGTAGCTCCTATCACAGTTGTTCCGGGACGCGCTGATAGCTGTGTGTGACGTCGTCATGCAACGGGCCAGGTTTTGCCGAGCGACGTGCGGTGTATTGATGGTTGGATACAATTGCAAACTTGCGTGCTACGTGTATTCGCGCCCGACGTCGATAACGGAACCACGACAAGGCTTGTGTGGTTGAGAGGTACGAGGGCTTTCGCGAGGCGCAGAGAGCCAAGATTTGTTCCTGACCAGCATCGCGTAGACGATCGCTGGCGTCGAGAGGTTTGCACCTACTTTACTTCACAGAACTCGGCGCTCGCACTCCCAGGCTGAGCAGAGCTCCAGTGTGTGCTGCACCATGTCCCGCGCATCGGGGCAGTGGTAACATTGCGTCATCTTCTCCTTTTTAATCAGAGTATTCACCGAGACAACCATGACCAGTGAGCACCTGCATTAGATGGTATATCAGCTTTTCCCAGGTCCTGTCTAGCCACTTTTGGAGGCTGTGCAGGACAGTCGTTACAGTTGCGTTGTTTTGCGTTGGTGGGTTCGAATAGGCGTCGCTGCCATTACGTCACAGCGGGCTGCTGGACTTGATACCTCACAGTCGTCATGTTTATCGCCAGTTCTGGCGGGGCACCCCTGGCTCGGCGGAGGAATGAGGATTGAAAGTATTTCTCGCTTGCCTCCTTCGACAGAAGCTCCATGGCAGCCCCACCACCCGCGCGATGTTGATGGCCATCCACCGTTGGCCATCAGATTGCTTGAGGAGACACCCGCCGCCCCCAAGACTCTTGGGTAGAAGCAGTAGACATTTTCTTCGACCCCCCGAGGTTCAGAAGAAGGCGACCCAGCTAGCCAGCCATTCATTCCGCTCGAGGGGCTAAGCGATCAAAAAGTGCCACAAAGCGCCACTGGCTGTCTAAGGTAAGACCCAGTTATTCCATTCCAAAGCCCACCTCGTCGCAAGTCTAACCTACCTGGAGCTAAGACCTAGGCGCCCCCCAATAGGGGAGATCCTACCACATGGTAACAGTAAATTCTGACGGAATCTCCGGACGCGCCTGTGTCTTGGCCCTGGGTATCCTCGGGGCCAGCCTGAGGGAGCTTTTTAACTGCTGCGTCCGGTCTCGGCACTTCCTTCCACTGTGAAGGCAGAATCGGATGATCTTCATCAGAAAGAAGGACCGGCTCGCCGAGTCACTCCCAACGTACCATCCGATCCGTCTGTTCGACGAGGTGAGTAAGCTGTTGAAGTGCATTATAGCTTCCCGCCTCAATGAGTACCTATTTCGCATGAGTACCGATCCAAGAGCCAGTTTGGTTTTCGGGTATATCGTTCTACCGTGAAAGCGGTGCTGCACGTGAATTCCCAATCAGACCCAGCCTTCTCCTAGGGCAAAGTGGCATTAGCGGTATCCTTGGATATTGTCATTGTGTTTAACATCCCGCCTTAAGGAGTCATTCTGACAGGTTTTTGGCATTATCAAGTGCTGACGTACCTCCAGGATAGGATCGAGTCTTACTTGTCAGACAGGTGGGTGGAATATCCAGACAGGTCGGGAGCCATTGTGGTACGGTAAACGTAGTGCGGTAAACCATAGAGGTCCGTGCTTAGGCTTATTCTGTGGGCCATCGTATACGATGTAGTCTTGCGGGCCAACTTTCCGCCCAAGGACTAACCTAACGTGTTATACAGATGACACACTGATGCTGATCACTGGAGAGGATTATGGACATACGCTCCACCTCGCCGAATGCGAGATGGCTTATGTCGTTCGGAATACCAAAGCTGGGACTTCGCATGGCTCCCCACAGAACGGTGGTGATGCGTTTGTTCAATCCTTGCCGCCGTGAGGAGTCGCTGTGGTGCTGATTAAAGATGGGTCAAACCGTCGTCAAAACGAACTCTGGGATGATGTACTTGATACTCACCTTAGATGGCGAGTGGCACTTTGCGACTCACTTTGACCGCATATACGACCGTATAGTGCGCTGTTGCGGCTGTCCTGCCGGGGCTTAACAGGTGCTTGGACAGGATCTGGGAACGGCTGAATTTTTTTTACGTGGAGGAAATTTTTATAGATTCCCCGGCCTACCGGATATGGAGGCGAATTTGTACGACGACCATCTTATGCATAGTTGGGGGAAAAGGCACGTGAAAGTACAAATAACACATCACAGTGCCCCCCACGCTGTACCCTTTCGAGGCGCCTGTGCCTGGGACGGGTCTTTAGTATCCTCCAGGTAATCCAGCAACTCTCAGTGCCACATAATGCCACTCCTGCCGAGGAGTTAGGTGCAATGGTGGCACAAGCCCTCATTCAAACCATTTGCAACCCCTAACTAAGAGACGATCTACTGAATTACACAGGTGCTCACCATGCATGGATGCTTCAATGAGTATCTATGTCAGATCAAGTTCAAAAGGACGATGCGGTATCACCAGTGCCCTGATGTGGCGGATACAGCGCAGTGCAGCGAAGTTGGAGTTTTGCCCAGCTGGGAAGTACGAGTGCCATGTGATGTGAAGTGAAGTAGGCGCGAACTCTCGCTGTCAGCAGTTGTTCGCGTGATGCTGGACAATAAGAGGTCCTGATGCGCCATGCTCTCCTTATGTAAGCGCATGATGCTGCGAAAGGAGAATGTGGAGCGGCTCTAAGTACAGACGGACCATTAATTTGTACCGTGACCCCTGAAGAGATGCAACGAGAAGCTAAAATGCGATCGTGTAGGTGCCAAGTGGCAGGGACCAGCTGGACCTGGTTTACCGATTCAACACTCAATGTGCGCGCGATTTACAAACTGCTGTGAAATTTATAATCTTGCCCGGTAAAATATATATTGATATATGTATTGTTGCATTGTTCATAGAAACTGGAGAATATGATATTACGAAACCTAATATAAATCATACTCGCCAGTTTTTATGAACAATGCTACAAAGTACATTAATATGTATTACACCGACCATGATTATAAGTTTCTGCGCAGTTTGCAAATCGCGCGCATATTGAGAGTAGAATCGGTAAACCAGGTCCAGCCGGTCTCTGCCACTTGGCACCTCTACGATCGCATTCCAGCTTCTTGTCACCCTTCAGAGGTCGAGGAACAAATTATTTACTTGGTGTGTACACACCGAATCAATAATTTGTTCCACGACCCCTGAAGGGGGACAAGGAGAAGCTGGAATGCGACCGTGGCGGTGTCAGGCGGCTGGGGCCAATTCGTCCAAATTTATAGACTCTGCGGTCGACACGCGCGCTATTTATAAACTGCCCAGAAACGTACAACTATGGTTGTTACAATACGCATTCACATATTTAACACGTTAAGTGCCACGCCGAATTTCTGTACCGTTCCGTTCAAGCCACAGTTAGGCGTCAGGCGAGTCCTACCCGCCGATAGGCGAGCCAGAGTATAGACAATTTGGAAAAAAAAGAAGGCAGTGTGCACAAAATTAGAAGATACTGCATCGAATGCTACAATCAGTATGCACGAATATTAGGACCAAAGACAGCTAAAAATGTAACGCCAAAAGTAACAATCTTTTGTATCTAATGTACACAGAAACCTCACCTTTGCTTATCTTGTTTTAATAAATTACATGAATGTTTTTAAGTATTATATTCTTTTCCTTGAAGCATTGACCAAACAAAAACCGATATCGCATAATTTAAATGTTCCGTCTCCCAAGTACGCAACCGACGTCACACGACCGACACACGCGCCGCGATAAAAGAACGAAAAGCCCACTGCTGGTCCGTAGTGATCGGCGAGGCCTGAACGGGAAGTCTAACGCCGGTTCGGCGTGGCGCTTAACGTGTTAATTGTATTATTCATAGATTCGTGCAAATACAACATTATACAGCCTAATATAACTTATTGCTCGTCCAAGAAGGTGGGAAAAGAATAACGCCGGTTCGGCGTGGCGCTTAACGTGTTAATTGTATTATTCATAGATTCGTGCAAATACAACATTATACAGCCTAATATAACTTATTGCTCGTCCAAGAAGGTGGGAAAAGAATAAAATATCTTTTAAAATTTGAAAAATGCCTTTCAAGAAGAAACTTTTGCATCAGAGTTATTACAGATAACGATTTCGTAATATTAATTGATTGACTAATTGTTCCAATGTAAAATAAATTGTAGTTCAGTCAAGAACCGTGCCATAACCTTGAAAAGAACCATTTTACAACTCTGAAAAAGTGCATTATAGCTCTGAAAAGTAACAATTAATAATTAGTCCTCGCACAATGACTTGATTTATTCTCTTTAATCGATAAATGTTACGAAATCAGTATCTGTAATAATTCTGATGCAAAAGTTCCTTCTTAAAGGACATCTTTCCAATTTTAAAAGATATTTCGTTCTTTTCTATCCTTCTTGGACTAGCAATAAGTTATATTAGGCTCTGTAATATTGTATTTGCACGTTTCTATGAATAATACAATTAAATATGTCAACGTGTATTGTAACAACGATAATTATGCATTTCTGCGGAGTTTGTAAATAGCGCGTATGTCGATCACAGAGTCTATAAATTTGGACGAATTGGCCCCAGCCGCCTGACACCGCCACGGTCGTATTCTAGCTTCTCCACGCTCCCCTTGACGGGTCCAAGAACAAATGAATGGGTCCGTCTGTACAATCAGGGCTAGGCTAACGGAGACATTATTATATATCCGGCGAAATGTTATCGAATCTTCCATTTTATCGAAAACGAAAACGTAAAGCTTTCGTTTTTTTTATAGAATTCAACTGTAAATGCCTCTCGATTACTCAATGAATGGAAATTAAGTCTATCAGTCACTTTCTACGCATATTTAGATGTACTAAATATATCTTTAAAGGAAAACAAGTGAAAGAGAAATTTTATTGATTAACACATAGATTTATATGCTGCAGAAAAATTATGAAGAAAATATTCTGTCTCAATATTTAACAATTTTTCAAAGAAATAACTGATAAGTCTGTTAGGTTTAGTGTTGAAAAAAATAAAAATCGGTTAGATACAAGATTTTCCTTTTTGTAAGAACCCTATGTAAGAGCACAATGTGCAGAACGCGTATCACAAATTCAAGCGAACTCCTGTATTTTACTAGTTTACCATAGACACCATGTATAAACAACAACATAAATATTCATTTAGAGAAAAGAAAAGCGAAGAATAAACTTACCTACGAATCGCAATTTATACATATATCTGCAAAATATAAAGAAGCTTACGGATAACCAAGCACATGACGGTATACGTGCACAGTATAACACAGAAGGCACAATGCAATAGTCAAATGACAATTTCCGAAATTACATAGAAGGTGGCAGCGGTCCTCGCAATAATTATGATTAATGACCTCTGGTATGCATCGATTGAAGTGAGCGTGATGTTGCTTTTTAATCCCCTCCTGCTACGACATATACGTAATACACCCATATTCCTGGAAGTGTAAACGCAACCTCACGAAGATAGACAATAGTTACCTACGCGCAAAAGGGGGTGAAATCGATGAGACTAGGTACAAGAACGAACGTGGGTGTTCCAGAATAGGTCTTTGATGTCGGACACTGCCATTGGTCATATTTAACGTAACCCAGGCTCTGATTGGCTGAATGCCCTTTTGCGTGTCTCCCACTATGTTCGCGGTACCCGTAATACATGCCTTGCGAGCTTGCGTACGTAGGTGTGTTCACAGTCTCGTGCATCCCGTGCCACGCGCTAAGCATTTAGAGTCCATAAGGATAGTATATAAAGAAAATAGGAAAGGAGATAAAGTAAGAGAAAGAGAAAGGAAGAGACAAAAGAATAGCAAAAAGTCACTATTCGGGAATCCTTCCACCGAGTGGGTGTACGAAGGGAATAGGTGGCCGGTATAGGTGTTATCCAGGATAGAACGTATTACTTCAAGAAAATCACCGATCGTAATAATTGGTAGTAGTAGACTGCGCGACAAAAAAAAACCAACGAGTGCGCGTCAACTTGTTATATTACGTAGATTGCTCTTCTACCCGTTGACGATGCTCCGAGGGTTCTATACGAGTTTGGCTGCGCTTGGCCTCGCCCTGACAGCCTGTGCCGCTTTTCCGCGTGCGGTCATGGCGATCGATTTAAGTCGTTTCTACGATCATTTCAATTCGAAACGAACGGGTAAGTCAGAGAATGAGAGCGACAATATGGTAATCATGATGATTCTCGAGAGGTGATGTGACATTAAGAATGACGTCAGCTCTGTTTATTACGTAGTAGTAACATTTTAATTATACGATACTTTGGTGACCATACATTCTTTTTATATACACTTTGGAGAGTAACATGATACGTAATAATTGAAATTTTGAATAATACGTTACATGCAGCCTGCTTTAGTGTATCGAATAGCCAGAAAATGTAACACGGTAATTGAATTTAAGTTTTTTATATCTCAAAGTGACCGAACATTGTTGCGTAGTTCATCAATAAGTGAAGTCACGTGTTAAAAGTATTATGCGGTAACGTTATATTTATTTGGATATATAATTACTTATCGTCCAATCGTTATTCGACATCATTCAAATTAAGCAAAAATCAGGAATTGATAGTGTTAAGTGCACACGAAAAACTATATGCTTAAAGTACAATCGTGAAACGCAATAGCCCAACAATATCATCGGATTTAATCGTGGGTCATTCTTATACGGGTTAAAAATTCGTCTTTTTCCTTTAATTTACACGGATGTGCTACTGGGTCAATATTGACCACCGCCATCAGGCCAGTGACATTGCTTAGCCTTACGTACAGTAAATCAAAAAGTTTTATCGCACTCGCTCTTTTTTCTTAATATTTTTTTTTATATAGAATTCAGATATTACTACGAAATATAGATTTTGGTGTCTCTCAACATGCAAATAGCATACTTTTTCCAAATTTAAAATAAGGTAATCAAAGCGAATAAAAACAGGAAGGCCCACACTTCATGCTCAAGAAAACATTGTCACATTTATGATTCTAATATAAAATCTAGAGTTACACGTTTTTGTGTAACAAAATGTGTATTATAATAATTTTGTTTATAAGATTGCAGTTTTTTTCGATTTCGGGAGATATGTCTGTATATTCAGTAGGAAAAATGTGGCTAGTAATAAAAGCAAGTTGTTCATATGCATGTAACATGAAATTGTTATCCAATATAAACGCGGCAAAACTAATTGGAAATTTGACAAAATATGAAAATTAGTGTTTTCAACAAAGAGAAATGTAATAAAGAAGTACAAACAATTAAATTTATGAAAAATAGACCATCGTCAATGAAATCAAGGACATTTATTGTAAGAGAACAGCAAAATATTGTTGCTTCAGACAGGAGGAGCAATAAAAAACCTGTTTATAAGTGCTCAATGTTTATCCACTGATAAATATTGTAACATCTTCAAGAAAGACAATTTGTTAAAGGAACTATCCGGAATATGGAAGGTTTAATTCTCGATCCTGCTACCCATGTGTAAAATTTTTTTTTTATAATCATCTACACATTTTCTTAAGATTAAAATTATATCAGAAGTCAATCAGTGAATATGTAATATTTATAATATTGCCCTTAATAGATCAATTTCTAACTTATTTTGTGACAGTTTGTGCTTAAACTGTGTGAAGGATCAGCATTCTGTTGAAATTTATGACAGAGTAGCAAGAAAGAAACCATTCACATGATAAAAATAGGCAAAAATGCTCAGCTCTGCTAAAATTCATATATGTAAAATAATGGAGTTATTTAAAAATGTAATTTTTTTCGATGAGAGCGACTATAACATTTTCAAATATAATGGAAAAAGATTTGTGTAGAGAACCTAACATCAAACTAGAAAATAATAATATTTGGTCAATGATTTAAAGCTGCATGTTATATAAGGGGGTTGAAAATTCATCAAACGAATTATGTATGTTAAAATGTACATCTTTGTGTTAGGAGAGAAATTATGACAAAGTATAATTCAATTAAGTAGACAAAAAAATATTTTAATTCTGGCAGGACTTGTTTCTTGTTCCTTTGACTAGTTTATGTGAAATATACCAAAACAGCTTTTGAAACTAAAAGAAATCATAAGATGTTAATCCTATATAAAATTTTGAATATATTGGGTTGTTCGGAAAATAAATTTCGTTAAGTAAAACCACCTGAACCAGTTTTTTGCCAGCAAGGACCAAAACTTTTATGAGAGGGGAATTATGTTACTGCCAGAAAGATGGCAAAAGGTGTTGGACCAGAATGGC
>JBCFXI010002877.1:0-15142 GCA_038496175.1 Ampulex compressa
ATATATCATATTTATATTTTATTATACATACATATATACATATATTATTCAGTAATGTAATTAAGGGAGCTACAGTAGTCTATTGGGAGATTTCGACTCTCACGCAGGAAATGCGAGTTTGAATCCCGCCTACCTCGTTCGCAGAATTTTCTATATAATATATATATAGTAGGTCTACTATTTAGGAATCCACCTTAAACAGTAGGCCCTAGGCTAAATAACCTGTCATTTGATGACGAAAATTAATTATAAAGAAAAAGATATTAGGTTGTAACATATATTAACATGTTTTTCTGTTGGGTTATGGAAATTTTGCTTCTTTGAATCATTATTAACTTTATGTGATCAGATATCTTTGATTCTAAAACTTATATTTCAGTTACTTGAATACAGTTGCAGTGTAATTAGTGAGCTCGAACTTTTTCTGTAAAGTCTTAAACATATCAACGAATAAAGGATATTTTTATTAAATGCTTATTTACTACCGGAAAGGAAGGACAACATCGCAAATTTATCTATGAAGAATCTAAAACTATGAAGTTCTAGATCTATCTATGTAGATCTAGAACTGCCAGTCAGTGAGTGTTGAGATCCAATAGGACCTTTTCAGTCCAAGACAAGTTTAGGGGGCGTTGAGGATTAATAGCTGCCTTCCTGGGCAATACTTGCAAGAACACACTGAGAAGTTTTATTAATACTAAAAATGATCAAATGCATCTGTTAACAAATAGTTCTAAATATTTTTATTAGTACATTATAGCTTTGTTCCTAATATAATTGTTTTTCAATGTCATTTTTCAATATAATATATAATATATAATATAGTCAATATTAATATTAAACAATGATTGACTCTTCACCTAAGAGGGGTGCCATCGAATTATTGTTTAAAAAAGTGGTTAATATGATTAAAAAAAAATTGGAAGACTATGGGCTACATTATTGATTTTAAGAGCGGAACTCAGCATTTCCTCTTTCTTTCATTTTTTGAAAGGTAGAAGGTTGGCCCAAAAAGTATGCGAATCTATGCTGTCGATTACACGTGAATAAACTGATTTGGGAGGTACAGAGAGGAGAGTTTTGATGTCGGCGATGCACTTTAATATTGGACAATATGTCAAAACAGACATGAATAAAATTAAGACTGTGATTTATAATGATTGTTATTTGACATGAAAGATTAGTGAAACACTAAATATTAGTACACTATATCAAGACATTTGTGAAAAATTAGATTGGTCAAAGAGCTCGTTACTTAAATGATGCATTCTCAGTGATGCAAATGTAGTAAACCAAATTTGTGCTTGAGATTTGTTACTGAAATGTTTTGCGTTTAACGGCGATTATATTTGGCATTTAATACCTGCTTTACACTGGCTAACACCTCTTTATCCGGGATCCATCAATTGTGTCACATTGGCTCTCAATGTGTACGGTATACACTAATGGCACGATGACCCAATTATTGGCTGCATACTGATGATTACCTATGTCATTGCAAAAGCTTGAAGTGCAATGAAAACAAGTTTTTCCATAAATAACTCATTATTGACAAGAAAAAGTGGATTTTGTGCAGCATTATTGGATGATAAAGACCATGGTCAAAGTGGAACACGTCAGCACAGGCAATCGTAACGACTAGCTTTTACCCGAAAAAACTTATACTGTTTCTTTGTTCTTATTTGCAGGGCATTATGTATTATGAGTTGCTGCTACAAAACTAAACTATTGATTCTACTGCTTATAAATAGCCAAATTGAAGTAAACAATTTGTGAGAAAGTAGCCTGTGATTGCCAATAGAAAGGAAATCGGATTCTGTCATAACTACAAGAAACCACATATTTCTAAGGGAGCTTTGTTAAAAATTTTTTGCAACTTGGCTAGGATATGTTAGTGCATCCATCATACAGCATGGATCTTGTATCTCCACATCGTTTGTTTAGAGCTGTACGGAATTCTCTTAGGAATGTAAATTTACCAGATATGAATTTTGCAAAAACAGTTTGAATTAGTTTTTTTTGCTAATATATACCTGCGCTTTTACAAGAGAGGAATGTTTCAACTACCAGAATCATTGAAAAAAGTCATCAAACAATAGAGCACATACATAAATGACTAAACGTATTTCTGAATTTACAAAATAATTTATTAGAAAAATACTACAAAAATGGAACAAATATGTGTTACAACCTAATACAATTGTTTAATTATTTTTTTTGCGCTGCGAATTTGCATGAATTAAAAAAGATTTGTTTACATACATTAATGTGACTTAACTTCTTAGTACTTCAGAGCAATAATTTTTGTTTATTGAAAGTATGTTTGTAAAATCAAGAAACAAAACATAGCTTTTTAGCTTCTCACGCGGGAGATCCCAGTTCGAATCCCGCCTCTGGTTTTCATCACCTCTGGTTTTTCCATGCGATATGTATTCTATAGCTCTCGTCATTCGAAATCCACCTTAAACAATAGCTCCTAAATCAAATGTCTTTAACAGTTGGAGCCGAAAATGAAATTAAAAAAAGAAACTACATATTATGTTTCAATATCTAAATTGGGATGTGTGATGGGAATACATTGTGGTAATAGCGTTTTAGTAAAAATGACTTGTGAAAATAAAGGTGGTGGAACTTTTCAGTTGTGGGGACCCTTTTGGGTCTGGCGATCGATACTAACGATTGAAAATCATTTCTGATTTGCGAATTTGTGCGAGCATTAGAATGATTGTTATCAAAGGTGAACGGTCTCCGCGTTGCGGACTGGGTGAAATCTAGTAGGCCACTCTGCTATTTTGTAGGTCTAGGTATAGAATTTGTTGTTGATTTTATTTTTAGTATTACATCCAATCTTTAACCGCGTAATCCATTGGCTATAAAACCATTTATTTGGGCCATGTGTTCGGATAAATCATAGATGATAAAATTCTTAGATATACGTAATGATTTCTCTGTTTTAACTATTGCTTAAAATGTATCTTAAATATCACTGCTCTGAAGGACTAAGTATTTGAGTCAGATTAATTGAACGAGTAAATGGAAGCACAGGAACGAAATTTGTATCATATATATTAGTAACATGTGTTTGTTTTTAAATAAATAGCATATGTATGTTATTTATTTTAAAAAAAAAAAACTATAGTCTTTGATAAAACAGAAAATGTCACGTCAAAAATCATTCCATACATGTTATTTTACATTATTCGCGTTATACGAAGAAAATTCTTGTGCAACAGAATTTCCTATAACGCGAATTCATACAACACTGCGTACTAACCACGTCATGCAAGAATTTACTGTAATGAAGAACTTTAAGGTCTTTTCATTATACGATCGTCCCCGAAATAAATCTTTAGTTCAGTGCACTAATACCAATCCGATGTTTCTTATTGCGGGGCACATGGGCAGCGTATGAGCCCATACTACATTGACGCCGAATTGACATCAATGATCGGTGGCAGTAAACTCGAAGCCTACGATTCTGAGGTACACAATAATATCGACATACTTAGGTATATCGTATATATCTTAAAAAGAGAAGAGGACGAAAAAAGAACTTCAGTAGATCAAAAAAATGGTATATGTGCTGCAGTAATGTCATGCAAAAATTTCAAAAGTTGCGCCATCATAATGCTATGCTGTTTCTCTCAAAAATGATTGGCCACTAATTTTTACTGAATCGGTAGTTTTAGTGTTGAGTGGCATACTTTATTTTTTAACATGCAGCGTAAGAAACAATATGGGTATATGAGAATTCACACACTTAAAACCAGGCGATAGTGATGTTTACAGATTGATTAAAATAGGAATTTAAATTAATACCGTGTTTGTATTATAAATGTACAGAACGATTCTAAATCTATAGAGTGCAGAAATAGGATAACACGCGCGCGCGTGCATACTATTTTAGTTTGAAAAGAGTAAAAAGCGCGCGCGCGCGCGCGCGAGTATATATACACACGTAGATACATATATACATATATAGTTATTGATTTAAGATGGAAAATGGAACGTCTACTAAGGAGACTGCAGGTAGCTTTGAAGAAACAATCATAGCTCTGGACGAGAAATTTACAAGTGTACTGTTGCGCTTGTTGAATAGAATTTACGTTCTTGGATGCGACAACAACAACGAGAAGCTGGTCAATGTATTATGCAGGTGATGAAATGGTGACATACATATACATTTGTGCACACGCCCCCCCCCCCCCCACTTTTCATGCGTGCGTACGTTCATGCTTGTATTTTATTTGATTTAGTTTAGTTATGCTTGTCGTTATTTAGATATAGTTTTTTTTACCCCTTGGCCTACGTTATTTGCCGATCATACGAGACATAGTAAACAAGAAGGTCGGTCGCGCGTCGTGCCATTCAGCTGTACATAAATAATTTTTAAACGTCTAGAACGTAATCATGGTCATTTAATTAGTTAAAAAAACTAATTTATTATTTCAAAGTGGATAATGAATCAAAAGAAAAGATACCGAACTAAAATAAGAGATTATCGAATTTCATCAGAAAGAGATAAAAACAAAATATTGATGATACATTCCAAGAAAAGATATTCGATGTGAAATAACTTTTATCGCTGGTTCTAATAATAATATGCGGCATCTTATGCAAATATTTCTCACCACGAGTCTGACTCATGGTTATAGGCCAAGGGGTTAAGCTAGCTACAGTTTGAGTAATAATTGCGTACGATTACTGCCACTGAAATATCTTGTAGATGTATGTATACAATTTTTCTGTAAACATCTAACGTTATGATATAATTTGAATCAGGCTTGACTTCAATCTATTCTACACGGATATCCTCGTGCAGCGTGGAAATGAGCGTGCTATGCCGCAGCAAGATGTGTCCGGCTGACTTATTGTATTAACTTATTTATCGTTCATTTGAAAAATAAAAACACCTTTTTAAACGTACATATGTGTATACGCTGTAATTCTTTATAAAATGTTATCTATATTTTCTCCCTTTTTATTTAAAAAAAGTCAAGAAAATTTATACAAATATGAGATTGCCCCAAAAGTGTCTTTCGCTATCTGCATGTAGGTGCTTTACCGGACAACATGCTTATACATACATGAAACGTAATCTGTCAAATGTACAGTCTTTATCTTCAGTTGCCTTCTTGCTATATACATAATTCAACATAATAACATTAAGCAAAAAATGTGCATCTATTATTTCCTTATAAAAGAAACTTTTGAGACAACTTAATATACATACTACGCAAAGTGGTCATTAGGTTATTAAGAAAACAAACAATGGTCAGGATGTTTGGCGATATAACCATTTTTGTGATTAATAACTGGCAAATAATCTATCAGACAATAGTAGAATTTAATGAATTATGGCGCCACTTGTTAAAAAATCAAGGTATGTATCGCTTTCACATATTTATAGAAATACACACACTAATTTTTCAACCGATCAATCAAACATCTGAGATCTGTTATAATGGCTTCTAATTTTACAAATCTACCATCTAACTCTTCCAATTTTTCCATCATTTTTTCTGCATCAGTCATGTGTTCTCTTCGTCTTAAAATTTCTTCTGCCTTGCTCATGATCTTCGAGTCCATTTTGAACGTTTTTGGATTCTCTGTCACATCCTCTTGCCATGGAATCGTCAATTTGCCATTCCTAAGATGCTCTTTTGTATGAAAGAATAATTTTGTAAATTTATTATTAAATTACAAGCTAAATTTAAATTGACTACAAATATAATTTCCTATATATACCGCAAATAATGTGTATCATGTACACTCTCGGACATAACTGTAGCACCAATACAATTTTGTAGTATTACGTAATGTTTTACATGCACATCAAATGCTTACTCCAAGTGCAGGTAAATTATGTGATAGAAATAAAAGGCGCTCTACGGGCCAATCAAAAGCAACTGAGAACAGAAGAAACACAATAACTTTTTGTCTAAATTGTTCAAATAAATGTCAGTTTTGTAGAAAATATTTAAAAATTATACATTCAAATTAATTTTCTAAATAAAATTATACATCTTTCGATGTTTATATTATTTTTATAATAATTTATGAGCGTTTTCATATCATTATGTGTAAAATTAATTTAATTGGTTGGATTCAAGCGTGCATTTGTAGCAATTTTGTTTATGTACGGACGTGCTTTAATATTATTGATAAAATAGAGGTAATTTACACCTGTTCTAGCAGTCTGACACTCACTCACTGTATTTTCACATTTGACTCTTACTCTATATTTTAACGTTTTACTCTAACTGTGTAGTCTATGATCTCCGATCTCTGACTCTAGACTCTGTACAGTAAAATCTCCATAAAAGTTATTACAAAGCACCTTTCTAAGTTGCTTCCCGTATGCCTATTTTATCTAAATCGGACCCACCCAAGCGTGCAATACGGAACACAATTCAGTAGTCAACAAGACTAAGCAGAATTCACGCTTAACAGTGTCTAACACGAAAATATAACGTTATTAATTTAAAAAAGGTGCAATCCAAATTAAATTTTGTTAAACTGCAATATTTAATTTTTATTCGGTAGATATATAATTTTATACTTTTACTACAAACATTTGATTTTTTATCAAATGTAGCGTCTATCGACACGTGAATCAGAGATGTGAACTTGTGCATCTACGACATTATCTGTTGAATAGTGTCTCTTTTCTCATAAATGTCTTACATGGTGTCTTCCCTTATAAATGGCATTTAAATAGTGCATCTTACATCACAAATGTCACACTGCACCTTACGTATTCAGCGGAAATTATGGAATTACAACCTATATTTCCATAAATACAATAATGTGTAACAATTTTTATGTAATTTTCAAGTAACCTACTCTCGTATTTTGATTGGTTACATAGATAAATGTAATCTTATTTTGATTGGCAGAATACCATCAAGAAGTTAAAAAATTGTGTAGATTTAAAAAATTCAAGTTAAAAAAGTTAATAACAATACTTTTACGCTGGTTTTTAAATGACTTGTCTCGGACTTTTCTTTTATTCATAGTCTCCTTTGTTCGCCGTCACCTTTGTTCGGCACACTACAAAGACAAGCTACGCATCTAGGAAACGATATTTCCTACTTCGTTAATACGTTAAGTGCTATGTCAACCATCGGTGAATGACGGTAAACTTCTTGTTCGGGGCACGTTAGTCACCGGAGACAGACAGTGCTCTATATGATACAAAACTGAAAAATTTACATTGTATTAAGTACTTCCCTAAAATTTATTAAAAATTTACAGAATTTGTATTTACTACATGATTGGTATTATTAATGTATTTAAATGTTTTTTTTTTTTTTAAATTGTAATGGATTTTATTAAAGCACGGTAAACATATAAACGGTTGTCCTTTGCAGGTTTCACAAAAAGTAGCAACTTGTTTAAACAATATTCTGGCAATTTTTCTACTAGATAGTGTCGCAGATTCTTTATAGCACAATATACAATATTTTCGTACTGAAGAAACTTTTCCAGGTTTTTTTTAGAAGTTGTTGTTATTATTGAAAATGGGAGATATAAAGTTAGAAGTTGTAATTTATTAATACAAGGTAAACAAAGCTGAAGTTTGCTTGTATATTGATTACAGAAGGTGAAACATTCATGAATTCGTATCATAACATTAAAACTATAAGCAAATTCAGGATACGAATAAAAAATTGTATTTATTACGATAGAAAAAATTCAGCAGACCTATTTGTGTATACTCTGGCTTGCCTTTTGGCAAGCGGCCTGAACTAAAAGACACGTAAAATCGGCGTGGCGCTCAGCGTGTTAGTGTCAAAAATGATATCTATACAGACCGATGTTCATGGAATGATTACTGTACTGCGTAATTAACTAAAACATTAAAAATCTCTGATATTTGCTATATACTTTTAAAGAAATACAAACATTGGTCAAGCCAAAATATTTACCAAGATAGCGCTTTTAAAATATGAATATTGCAGTACTAAAAACAAAACTGTAAGCTTAGTCTCCTGCTGTTAAGCTTAGTTTTTTAAACAGAGATTACTGCGTTATATGTACGGTCCTGCCGCGGCAGGATGATAAGTGCTTCTCCGTGATCTTATTTGCCATATCTGCGAAAACAACGGTTAGGTGCAAAAAGGGAGTAAAAGCCGAGAAGCAAACGCATAAACACAGACACAGAGAATAATTTAATAGAAGTGGGAGAAATAAAGTAAAGTCAGGGAAAATCTGATACGAAAACGTAGTGTCTCTTCTACTTTTTTTCAATCCATCTAGGATATAACAATAATCTCCCACAAACAACGTGTGGTGTACTCAAGATTGTGGTTTACGTTATGCGCATGCAATATGTGAAAATATTTACCATTTATACTGACTTACTTATACTCACACAAATTTAAACATCTTTCTACAAATATCCATCGAAATCTTTTGTAATTGATCAATATAACTGTTATTATATGCATACATTTATAAAATTAACTTACATTATTTCAATTTACACCCATATTTTTACATGCATCTTCTAGCCTTGCTATTTTCCTGTCTTTCTAAAGTGACCGCTTACTACAACTTAGCTTTTTGAAAAAATGTGGAGAGTGTCGAGGACATGAAGAACAATATTATGGCCACTTATTACCATTTGTGATCTACGAACGAAAATCTACAGCATGAATACTGCCCGTAGGACGAAGACAGCTGGTACAAGTGGCAGAAATGTAGAGCTATTGCATAGAATTTGGATTTGTTTGAACACCCTCCACCACTAAATTTAACAATGCAGAAACATATTTTTCCAATTTATGAGAATTTATCTAAGAATGAATTATTCCAGACATGCTTAGGCCATACGCAGAATGCGAATGAAAGTTTGAATTTTACTGTCTAGCGCTTACCTCCGAAGCACCTCAATTTTTGGTTGAAAACGGTTAAAACAGCATTGTATATTGTTGTTGGACTGTTCAATGAAGGATATACTTCTATTCTACAAAGTATGCAGGAGTTAATAATAATTATTGGAAGTCAGTGTAAGAAGTACGCTAATAAAATCAACAGGCACTGCTTGATTTGACAAAGACAACACGGCGCTTTATCCATCGAAGAGACTCGTAAATTACACGCAGATTTACAAATCCAGCAAAATGAGTCGTAGAAGAAAGCTGAAATACTATTGCATGGTCCTGGAATCGATGATTAGTCGGTGTGATATAGATATCATACACTTTTCACTTCTCAAATCTTTAAACGCGTTTTTCTCAAAACTATATTTCTGGAATCGGCATGAACTCTTACTTGAAAACTATTAAACGATTTTAATGCAACTTTAACCATAACTGCACAACATTATTACCTTCTATGCGAACCTATTTGTTTTGAAAAATCACAAAAAAAAGGGAAAAAATGACGATGAAATACGAACTTCTTTGTTTAAAGGTGCATTACTCTTCCAATTTTCAACTTTTTTTCGTTTTTTTAGGTTCATATAAAAACTACGAAAATTAATAATAAGAATTTTTTTTAATAGTTTGATTTAGAGAAATACAACGGAGTGGAGAACTCGCGCCAGTTTTACTCATGCCAGAAAGACGTAATGATATGTCGGCCATTTTATTTTATCATGCAATAAAAAAAATATATTTGATTAGCTTAAGGTATGCACAACTGAATACGAAACTTTAAAATAATTTAATACCAGTCCATTTCTTCTAAAAAAATTCTTGAAAATTATGCATTTTTTAGACGGCTATATGTATTTCCTCCCTTAAGTTTTTCATCGAACGTCTGGTTAAAGGAGTACGAAATTCGAAAGACTGCAGAAAGACAACAGGAGCAGTCGAATGGCTTAGAACAGCATATTAAAACCGTTGCGAATCGGCCAGCAAGCGAGTGAGAATCATTTTCATATTCCTGGAAGAGATTGCAGTTCTCCACGACTGATAGAAGCCGGTTTTCGTCGTAGCTGACCTGTGTAAATACGGACATCTTGTGAGCTGCAAATCCGTACAATTTGTAGCACCGTTCTATAACTCCGATTCCACAACTGATGACTAACGCCGAGTCACCTTTTTCATGAATTGATCGCATTTTTCTCTCTGCATATTTGAACACTTTTGTAAATATGATTACCATCGTCACTCTAGCAATCGGTCAAGTTACATCTGATTTGTTAAAGAATTTCCACCAAGCGGTGATCAGAGAACAGCAAGATTCGGGAGTCCAACAAAAGGCGAGGCCGCGATAATTTACCCAAGCGACAAACCCCGCGAATAATGTTAACTGATTATTCGGGTAGCAATACTTTAGGGGTAGTCAACCTTTTTATACCTATCACCAACTTTTGTACCTCTGTTAGTAGTAAAATTTTCTAACCGGCCACTAGTTTCACAGTAATGGACATTAACAAATCGGTTTGACATGCAACGAATTAATAAACGCGAAAGACGTCGGCTGCGGTTCCAATACATATGCTCTCTAACAGAGTCTGACCTCTGTCCTGATCTTGGCTGGACAATAGTTCGTTGATTATTACGTAATTGCAGTTTCGTTTGATTGTTCTACTAGTAAAAGCTTTTCGTACCCAGGGAAGTAACAAGTGTCCTCTTCGATTGATAGAAGCCTGCCTACGTTATAACTTGCACACGTAAGATTTCACATTTTGTAAGCTATACATTTATAAAATTTGTAGCACCGTTCGGTGCATTCTTCCGACTTTGCAACCGGAAACTGTCCCGTGTCACGTTTACGTTATTTAGTTGCGTTCTCCCTTTTACATACATCATAATCTTTTGTAGAAAATTATCATCACCAGGTTAATTTATTTGTATTGTAAAAGATAATTTGGTCTTATGTCATTTTCATTGATAACCATATTCTACATAATTTATCTCTACGTTTTATATTCAGGATCAATTAATGTCCTGTGCCCTACGATAGATGACTTTTTGTAACAGCTACTTTTTAAAGTCTACGCGACATCCAAAATAAGGAAAATTGAGATTACAGGAGACATTATTTTTTGTCTGCTAATGTGTATATTATGTTTTACAAATTTTTTTTTGTAAAAAAAACGTTATGTTGGATACATTGTACACATGTGTCATTATACAAATTAACCAAAAGGTTTTGGGCCAATTAAGAATATTACAACAAGAACCTTTGAAGTGAATTAAGAATAAAATTCTGGTACTCTTACTCCACACCGATCTTAAAACAATATTTGTTCAGGTACCTCTCGATATATACATAGGCAATTATAGTGATTCTTACCCAAAGTACAACGTTTACAATTCTCTTTCACACTATGTAATGCGTTTACTGAATTATTTTTTTTTAATTCAAAAATATTAAAATTACAGTGGTGCTAAAGTTATGTCTCGGCATACATATAATAAGTGTAAATGCGCGCGTGTATATGTGTGTATTTAATTAAGGTGAGGTATTACATGTATACAGGTGTTGTACTTCAAATCCTACTATTTGAGAATCACAATCCGGCTTTTGCAAATTTTATTTACTTATAGCTTATCTTCGTAGAATTGATAATTATGTATGCGTATAAGTATGCTCGTATGTAATTGCATATTTCATATGTAATGAATGGGCAATTACTATTAACCTTTTGCCGTACAACCACGTGTGACTCGTGATCAGATATTTAGAGCGAAACTGATTATTACGGGCCTGGGCCATAGTACGGCGATCGGGCCAAAACTGAGTATCACAAGCCTAGCCACGTCTAAATGTCGATGTACATTTCGAAAAATCCAATATCTAATTAGACTTATAATAAAAGAGAAAGTGAAAGGCTCAAGAACACCCTTTAATTAAAAAAGAGAAGTCCTAGGCTATTTTTCAACAACAGGCCAGGCTCGTGATAGATTTATATGATCATTTTGTCTTAGTTGCGTGTTATTCTTAGTCACGTTCGCGCGTGGAAATATATTTTTTTTTTAAATATTAGAAAAATATCCTTATAGAATGTCTTCGAAAAGAAAATTTTGCGATGAGGACATTGGGGGTTGTAATGATATGTCATAAAAACATTTTTTAGATACTTCTGTTAGCGATAGTGACAATAGTGATATTGTACATTCTACACGAAAAAGTCAGAAACGAATAGTTATTGTGTATGTATATAGTTATACACATACACAATATAAATTGAAATTAGTTAATAATAAATTTACATTTGATTTTGCTTTCACTGCTCACCTTAAGAAAACACTTTCATAGCCGTATGTCGATGTTGTAAACAGGTAAATATAACTTGGGAGAAGTTCAATTTAATTTGGAAAAAGTTGAATTCAGAACGTAAATCATGTATATACACGCATACATACCTTGAGTTTCGCATGTACTATTTTCAAATCCTTTTGGAAACACCATAACCCTCTTCCTTACAACCTCCATGATCCTCTTCACCCACTTCCATCTCCCTTCACCTTTCATCACAAACCTCTCGACATAGGAGACCAACTTAATCCTCGCCACCAATCCCACTAATTCTGCTTTACTCAATATTTCAACTGTATCGCTTACAGCCAAACCATTCAATAAATTGAACAAAACAATCGCGATAAAAAAGACGAAGGAAACGAAAAGAATTCTACCCGCTATTGGAAATTCTTCGAAAGGAATGTTTTCAGCCTCAAATTCTCCTGTTATCATTATGAAAGTTTTGAATAAGGACCGTCCAGGTCCTTCAAACTCTTCGAACTTTCGAAACAGAACGAAAAAGGCGAGTGCAAATGAGGCGATGAGAAAAGCATAGAGAAAAAATAATCTGGAGAAGTTCACGGAGACAGTTTTAAATATTTCGACGCTGGTCGACATTTTCGGATGTTGTCCAATCAGAATTACGAGTTTCCAAGCCGACAGTAATATAACGACCGCGCATGCACGGCTTTCGATTTCGAACAGCAAGAAAATTACCGTCGAAAACAAGAAAAAATCGAACCAGCTTTCTACGCATAATAAATGATTTTTGGGAGTTATTAAAAAACTGATTACATTTTTAAGAATTAATGGAACAAGTGCAATTGCCGTTAAGCATTGAAAAAATTTGATTGTCAAGCTATCTTCATTAATTTTTTCATGAACCTTCTCGCCAGATTTTTTGTCGAACTTTTCCTCTGTATATTCCGAATTTAGAATATAAAAATTCAAGGAAATACAAAAGACAAAATACAGTATAAAATTGGCGTAAAGGATTTTTCGAATCTTGTGCCATTTTATGTAAAGATAAGAGGAGATTAAAGGATGTTTCAATAAATATTTCAAGTCCGAATTTTTTGAGAGTCGACGAAGAACGTCGGTTTCCGCGTCTTTTGGCTTGTGAGGAATTAAAGAGCGATAATCGAATTCGATGAAGAGTTCGTTGCGTTCTGCCGTCTTTGGAATTATGCAGTTGTCAAAATGCTGCTCCAGAATCTTGGGGTGGATATCGTTCAGCGGTACTGCATCAAAGCTGGAATATGAGAAAATGTATAAGATATTATCGATACTTTTGTGTCGGGGCGATTGGATATGCGGTTAACTTAGGTAAGAGAAGATTTTGTGTTTTTTTTTTAATCACGTTACGTTGGAAAAAACTAATACAACTTTTTAATTAATTCATATTTATCAAAGAAACATTGTGAAAAACGATAAATTACGTTTCGCACTATAACTTATATTTTTTATTACATTTTTTTTATTCTGATTCAAAAGAAATTAAATTTTACACTTCTTAAAGCAACACACATAAATGTTAATGTTTCTTCTTTGTATGGTCTGTTTGAAAATAATTTCCAAGACGTCAAACGTCGCAATGTTTACACATCATTTTCGATAGAGGATCTTCACATGTTTTCTCTAGAAATATCTCCTCCTCTATTCTAAAGGTTTTCAGAAATAACATTTTTACTACTAACACTCTGCCGGCCGCACATTTCTCAAGTTAGAGTTGCACTACCAGCGGTGAGATTCACGCACATTCTACTGCTCGCCAACGGTGACATTTATACGACCATTCGTAACGTACATGGTTGCAATATAATTATTATTCATGAAGGCAGTAAGATAACTATTACACCATTTTTATTGCATAATTTTATATTTTTTGATTATTAATTATAACATTTTATTTAAGACAGTCTGAAACTAACAGAACAAGCATCCGCTTCGATGCGGCCGGTAAAGTATTTAAAGATTTTAACAAACCACAATCTGATAGATTGGGAGAGAAAAACAGTTGAAACCGCTGTTCCCTGTTCAATGCCAAACATTGTTCTGCAACAATGTATTTCACTATACAATCATGGAAATTAAGTATCGCCGCTGGAGAAAAAAAAGTCACGCACACGTGACACCGGCCGATAGCGGTTGGCAAAGAGAAGCCACGCGTACGTGAAAGCGGCCGGCAAAGTGTAAAACATGTAAAAACACTTATCAATGAAAATTGTTCACGTGCACGTTTTGTGTCAATATGCAACTATTCTAAAGACTAAAAAAGATAAAAAATTTTTCTTGCCCGTCAATACGAGGCTGTATAACAAAATGTAAAAGTCTTATTTTGTTGTAGATCCCGTATTGTATTGCTTTAAGGTATATCTGAATGAAGTGTCAATAACGAGGAAATAAAACCAAAAGTTATGTACGTATTCGAATTCTGCGACCATGTACACACGGAATCAATAATTTGTTCCGTGACTCTTCAAGGGGAGCACGAAGTACTTGGAATATAACCGTCACAGTGTCAAGTAGCGAGGATGAAATAGTTCGGATTTATAGATTCTATGATCGCCATTTACACACTACATAGAAATGTATAATTATAGTCGTTACGATTCTCATTTACATATTAAATTGTATCATACATATAAATGTACGGACACAACATTACAGAACCTAATATTACTTATTGCCAGTGTAAGAAGGTGGAAAAGTGCCTCTAATCGTACATTCCAGGTTAGAGCTATGGTGGCGTAGTCGATAGAAGCTTGGACTTCCACGCGGGAGACTCGAGTTCGAATTCCGACCATCATCTTTGATTTTTCCATATAATATTGGGTTGTTCGGAAAGTAATTTCGTTTTTTCCCGTCAGAGGACTTAATTACGTTTTTTCGAAACCAACTTCACACTTAAGCCGCATAACCATTATATGTCTTGAGAGCT
>JBCFXI010002878.1:0-15141 GCA_038496175.1 Ampulex compressa
TATATATATTATCAATCCATTACCAACTATAAATCCATTTTGCCATAATTTTTGGGGGCTCGTCCGCGAGTAACCAAATAAATTCATTATACCACATCTACTATCTATTTTATTTGTAATTCTTCATAAGACTAATAAAAGAGGTAATAATTTCTTTATGGTCAAATTAATAAAGCAATATCGAAATAAAGTAATTCGACTATATTTGTTTTAAACAACCTGCTTAGGCTCAAATAGCTTTACATTTATTTAATCTTCTAATGTTATAACTTGGATTTATAGATTTCTTAAGACTCGGCAGAAACTCCAGCGAAATTCGTATGAAGGAATGAAAAGCACTCCGTGTGTCTTTCGAGGAATAATATACCGTGGACTACCATGCAGATATTCATAACAGCTCCGCCTTTTCAAGATAAATTACATCCGGCCGCCTCGGGCGTATATTCTTTCAACCCCTTTCCAGGCTACCGAGTCTTCTAGGTGAAAATCCCACTGCGGATCGCAGCGCCATCCACTCGAAAACTTCATTAAACGTTTATCACCCTAATGGCCCGCCAGCCGTGAAATAGTTTCACCGATTTTTAAGACGTTCCTGTTTGAGTATCGTGGCCATTCTTATTTTTCCCCAGTGGGCACTTGCGTTTAGCTTAGACCTCCCTCGAGTCCATTTTGCACCACGGTTTTCTTCTAATTATAATTTATACCGCTTTCCACTGCACGGAATGACATCAAATTTTGTAACTCGAACAATCCGGACGAATTATCCGTAAAGTTCTAAGGAAAATAGCTTTTGTATTTTTCGAAGCAGATATACGTGAATATAAAGTTATATTTCTAAGATCAGGCTTTATATAAAAGAAGTATGCCAAATAAACATGCATACATACATAAAAGCTGATAAAAAAAAACGTTTGAAATGTTTACGGTACATATAATGCACTGTATTGAGAAAAAAAACCTTGGTAAACAGGTCAAAAGGTCAACTGTTTTTTGAATATAAAGATTCTTGTAAATTAACATTATGATTGAGCTTCCACTAGTTTTTCGGATATTTACGTATTGTGTTCCACGTATCCTCCTTGCACTTTTATACGTGCCTGGCATTGTCATTTTACAAAGTTACAAGCTCTCTCACAAGTACCACATTTCTGCCGAGTTATTGTATATATTTGACGAGCATAATAAATTCGGTTACGTTATTCTTCCAAGTTACTTATCGGATGTCGAACTCACTTTGCTCTCCAATATCCCAAATAGTACCAAACAGATATGAAACGCATATAGAGATCGAATGAGAAGATTCATTACACGGTTTACAAAAACTGCAGTAAACATCGTATACGGTATTAAGAGTCAGTAGGTCAATCATAATGTTCACGTACAAAAATCTTTATATCTCAAAAATGGTTGACCTTTTGACCTATGTTTACTAAGCCCTATTCGCTCATTTCCCGTACAGTATATTCCACGTACCATGAAAATACCGAATGACCTTTTTGCACACTCTCATAATATCTCTCTAAGTACGTATATATCTGTATACAAAAATGAGTAATCCACTAAATTATACGCACAGCAAATGAAAATTTGTAATGATAACAAAACGTAGTATATTCCAGAATGCCGCGTGAAAATGCAGAAAACTACTTTCCTGTATTTATACGGGTCATATTGCTGTGCTTTATCACGAGCCTGAGAGGGGTGGGGTCTGGGGGGGGGGGGGGCAAAGAATAATATGGACGCTGCGGTTTCATTTTGAATCAGGATTTTTCCAGGACGATTTACGTAAGTCCTGCAAATCGACGTTTGGAGGGGACTGTTGCCAGAATGAATTCGGAAAGGTCAGCGAGTTGGAGGCCACGTAAAATAATAGGAACTCGGGCCTCGGGGGACAATGGCGCCTTTCCTTCGGCCCCCGTACGTGCACGTAGAACTTTCCAGATACCATAAACGCGTCCCCCTGGTAAGTGCTTCGTCTCCATTACATCGGAAATCGTATTTCATTTTAATGGCTGGCAGCCGGGCAACTTTGTAGGTACCACCTGCCCGTCCGAGAGAGCCAGGCCAGGTGCTGCTGGTACCTTCGCGAACGATTTTCTCCTTTAGATCCTTTCAACACTGTCCGCCCACGTACGAACTCTAAAGAAGGTTATTTCCAAATTTTATCTGCATCCAAGGTAAACGAGGGGGGCTGCAATCATTCGAGAAACACCCGATCTTCTTCATAAAAGCTTCGAGGACAATTTGATAATAACTATTTTACTAGTGCAGTTTACATACTTCCGTAAAAATATAAAATATAAGATTGATTGAAGTGCAGAAAAAATGATTCGAGTGCGCCTACCCTTTGATGTTTTACGACAGATTGACTGAAAACATTCGCGATCTCCTGAATTGTTTATAGATCACTTTTGCGTGGCCGATTTTTATAATCCGATAATCCTGAGAGATTGAAATCTACGTGCAAAAGCGCGCGAAGCCTGTGTCAATTTTTCGTGCTTTTGCACTGTTTGATCCCCTAGAGTGGTGTTGAAAAACGGTCGTTCCTCTTATCCTACTTTTCCTCCATGCAAAGAAAAGGTAGCTATCGTATATTTTCTTTTCTTACGGTAAACTTTGTTCGTAGCTGTGGAACTTCTAATTAGAAAGTTTTTTAGAATAAATCGATTTCAAAGTTCTGATCCATGCGCTCCACGATTAATTTCCGGTATAACGATATTACCGAGGGTTACGCAAACTGTGGCGGATCGTTTTCGAAATGGAAATATTGTCAGTAGTTAAACAGGTCAGAATTTGGTACGGATATCCTGCTCAACGTCCGCTAGTCCAAGTACCCATCGTAACCTAAATCTACTGTGAATTACAACGGCTGGATCATAAGCCTGCTCGTTAACCATTACAACGCTACCGGAGTTACTACGTGCGCCCTTAGTTGTAGTTAAATGGACTTGCTGCTAATAGCAAGATGATACTGAAAACTTGTGCTATTATAACGTGACAGTTTCTAAGACTCGATTAATTCCTCGACAATTCCGGAAAATGCATCGATTGCTTTAAAGAGATTATTTTTAAAGGCCAATGCAACTACGACTTACTTGCCAAATAAACAAAAAGAATAACTATTTACTGCACTTGAAAGCTGGAAAAATGATCAATTTATCATTTCAATAAAAAAAAAAGTAGATTAAATGGGCAAAGCTGAAGAATTTTTAAAGTTTTCTTCTTTTTCCTTTCTTTAAAAATGAGATAGACTATGAACAACTGAAATTCAATGCGTATAAGCCCATAGATAAATATTTGAACGTATTAAGAATTATAAAAATGTTCGAGAAATTCTCAGAGCTAGATAGGTTGGAGTATGAAAGTCCTCTTTCGAATACTGCATGCTCGGATTCGTTTCAGAAATTTCTGTCGATCTGCGATCATCGGTTATTCAAGAATGCTTCTTTTCGCGCGTCTCTCATTGAGCCGCATACAAATACGACGACGTCGCAGGGAATCCGCAGTTGATCCAACCCTGCGGGGTTTATTTCTTAACATTTTGAACGCTCTTCGTAATACAGTCGTCTCGAGCACGTCGAAAAACTTTTATCCGACAATAACTCCGCGGATTTTCCGGGACAAAAATTCTAAACAAATGAAGGATACGAAAAATGCGGAAAAAGGCAAAGGAAAGACAAGGTAAAAAGGACTTCATAATTAACCGAATACAGATTTTTCAAATTAAATTCACCCTTTTGCAAAATAAAATCACCCTTTTGCAACACAAATTCACCCATTTGCAAATGAAATTCGCCCTTTTGCCAATGGAATTTCATTTGCAGAAGCGTGAATTTAACGTGCAAAACCTATATTGCTACTTTAACCACGAATACTGAAGAAAGCAATAATATTTACATTTATACGCGCAAAAGAGAAATTATTAGGGATATCGAATATCTTATAATTAAACTGCGCAAGATTATGCAAATGGGTATTGTAAAAGAATGGAGTGAACAAATGAGACTTAAAGGAAATATATTTCGTTATTTGATCATTTAAAAAATACATTCTTTTATTTTACATAACACATATGTCTTTCATATATAGCATATATACCTTGCAAGTTATAATAAACACGGCAATGTTGTGAAATACGCCTCGTCATCTTTACTAAGTACAATAACCGGATATCACATTCGTATATTAATATTTTCTTATTAATAATTATTTTATATTAATAATTTATTGATAGAAAATAATTATAAGAAATAGAATACGCGGAAGGAAATAAAAAAAGAAAAGTAATTTATCTGAATGTTTTTCCGTTTCCGAGGACGAAACAATTTTTCAAACGGATAAATTTTCCTTTCTAGTTACGACGTAGTTATCCGATGAGAGATACAAAAGATACAGAGAGCAACGGAAACAGTAAGCAATTTTTAACTTATCTTTTTACGGATGAGCGCGCGAGAAATGCTTTCATTTTTCAAGGATTTAAATTCACACCCAGATCCGGGTAATTTCCAGAAGCAATGTCGAATTATGTACGTCCTCCTGAAGTTAGCCTGGACCATATTTCATCCCGGACAGCGCGCAAGGATCGCCATAATTAAACGGGAATCCAGGAAATGGGTCTTGTATTAAACCGTCGTGGCCATTTAGATAACGATGAGATCCATCAGGGCGTGTCGCCTGCAACGGAGACAAGAGCTGCCCAGAAACTTTTTCGCGGAACATCGAGCCAGCTCGTTCACCACTCTGTACTGTATGTACTCGACAACGCTCGTAAACAAGCATTGTCCTGTGTAAGCTGCGTACCTAGATGAGCAAAACTAAGAATAAAAGAGAATATATCGGTTTCCCGCAAAATATGATATTTTCTGTTGCTGTAGATCTTGATACTAAACAAAATAATGCACGACACAAACTGTTACTCCTTTATTGTCAGTATAAATAGATTGAATCTTTTTTTGCATATACAATAGTTCGCTTGTGATCTTATAAGTTATGCGTTGTTCCAACATCATCTACGTATTTGTTCGGTTAATCCGACGTATCAGTTATTAAAGCAGTTATTTGCCCACTTAGCTTGGTACAGTTCAGCTTGGTACAGTTCAGCCAACACCTTAGAAAGATCTGAAGGTCACGGCTAAGAGTCAGCACCGTCTTTTTGTATTGAAGATCCGAACCTCTATTAGCATCATAGATGGTCGTTATCATTAGTTTAACTCGCAAACATTGGTTGCTTAAATTCAACAACTTACGGTGTAACATTTATGCACCGCTAGAAAATTTTCTATTCGATACATACAACCGTATTTCCTGTGGTTTAAAATTCGCCTTAAAAGCGATGAGTACTACTAGATTAAATGACCTGAGTATAGGACACTCGCCAAATCCATCTCTCGGCAGGCACGACAGAACGAAAATGGAGAATCCGCAGGGCACACAAACGTGAGCTGAATATTCCTCGAGTCTTTGTGTTATCCTAAAAGCGGTGTCAAGATGCAACGAGTTCTGCTACTGTTTTATGTATTAATCGCCACTATGACTTCACCAACAAATGAAAAAACTTGATTGTTTTTTATTGTGAATTATCCTTAAAGATAGATCTACTGAACAACGACCCGCAACGTGCTGCAATTTATCATACACCCATATAATGAAAAACGATATTTTGTAATTTTTTTGTTTTTGGCTACTGCGCAGTTTTTGAGAGTAGACAGTTTAACCGAACTGAACGAGAGTAAGATGCTTATGCATTTGCGCTGGTTTTGCTTAAGGCGTTACGCGATTACTACTTAAACGACAATCGTTTTGATCTATCTAGACACATGGGTTTCAGTCAATTGGTTCAAAAGTGTTATTATTTTCGTGACCAGGAATAAAGTGATGATCCGCAGAGCTACATCGACCTTCTTCGATCATCGATTGAAGTGCGGATCGACTCATGCGCTTTGCTAACCGATTTGGGCAGGAACACTTTTACTGTCGCTCCTAACATATATATGTGGTACGCGAGGATTTTTAACGGTGTTCAGAGTGTTTACATGGGATAAAGATAATCTGTCATAACAGCGCAGTCTTAGGGGTGGACCATCGCGTTATCCGTCGCATCGTAACGTTTCGTAGAGTTTCGAGTGTCCTATGCTCTCGAACGCATGAGAGTATATATGTGTCTGCGTGTGAGAAATGCGTGACTGAGACGCTGTTTGAGGCACTGTAAAGGCAGTCGGTTATAAGCAGTGGAGAGTGCAGTTAAGAAGTACGTCGTAGAAATTCGCTAAGTACGACAACTAGCTCAATCTTAAATCTAAACTTTCACGGGCTACCAATAGTTCTAATAGTTTTTGTATATCTTAATGCTTTTAATAAACTATATTCTTATCAACGACCATTTTTACTACATATATCCGTATCAGGACATTGCCCTCAGTGGTGGAGCACTTAATACTATGACGTTACGTCTCATACGTACATGTAATATGTACGGTTACAGTCATATTGTAGTAAAAAAAATCCTTTTACGTTTCTTATCCTCATGATGCCTGAGTTCGTAGCTAGGATGTTTTAGTTAAAGAGACTCCGTTACTCGTAGTGTACTATTTATTAACTACTATCGCTGTTCTATTACAAAACCAAATAATTCTGTCACAACAAACTCTGCTCTCTCGCACTCTATTGTCTCTCTACTCTGATACTCTGAAACTTCGGTGGTCTGGTACTCTGAAACCTCTCTATTCTGACACGTCTTGACTCAAACTGCCTAATTTCATACGCTCTTAAGCCAACTGCCTCTATACACACACACGTGCGCGCGCGCGTACCATGCACGCACACACTACGCCTAACCGGCCTCCTCGACTCGCTTTCGATAATCATTTGCCGCCGCTAGAGTACCCATCATTTCCTCTAATTCTCTCTAATTCTCCGTTACCCCACAATATCATCCAGCCGAATGTCAATACACTGCTCCAAATTTTCATCCGAACTTTCTGCACGATCCACCTGCCCCGAATTCGTCGCACGTCATACAGCCTGTCGCTAGGTGTGTGTCACCGCCAGCGCAAATTGGCCATATACCGGGTGGATCATCGCGAACCGTATAAGAGGGGAAATTATCCCGGCCAGAAGGACGAAGGCGTAGCAGCACTGCCCGGAAAGTTGGCCGTAGTTGTGATTGAATTACTGTACTCCTGAGGTATCGTGGTAATTGTTAGAAGTTATACCAGGCGCCTCTACCACGCCACCCCCGCCCCCAGCCCTCCCATCCTTGAAACGCCGAAGGGCAGGGTCGGTGCAATTGAACGAACGCGTGAGCTGGATGGTTCCTGCGGATCGTTCTCCCGGAAATTAGACTTAATCGTCGGTTACAGGAGAAGACATTCGCCCCCGGCTCGCCACGCCTAGGTTTGCATGCCACTCGAAGTGGCAGGGTCCTTATTGCGAGAAAGACCGGGCGACGATTTGGCGGGACATCGCATGGAAGTGTAGCGGAGAGAAGGGTGTATTTCGTGCACGGTACCGAGAGCCCTGTCCGAAGTTGTAACAGGAGTTACCAGGGCTTCATGCAGCCGACGGCTCCCACGCAGAGTGGAACGAGGGTTCTGACGAGTATCGGAGACGTTTGACACGCCGCTCATGCGCTTGTACCCAGGATCCTGGCGGACCCATTCGCGCGATATTTAACACATTTGCGGCGGACGCTGACTGGACGAAACACTTAAACGCATATATTTCCCAAAAGGTTAAAGGAACGTTGCATTTGGATGAAGAGCTTTTGCTAAATAAATATGTATTCAAGAAGCGACGTTAGCGCCTCAGCGGGGTCCTTATCAAGCTTAGAACGGAAAACCAAAATTTATAAGTATGAAGTAGAGAAGAAATATCAAGTAAAAATATATGCAGAGTTCTATCGATCCTACGGGGAGGAAGGACAATCGGTGAGGTAACTTATTGAATAATATTCCTAAAACGAAACTAAACAGTAAGAGGCATTGCGTATTGAACTAAACGGGTCAAATTATTTATAAAAAAAAGAAGTATATCTACCAGTTGACTTATGTTGTTGCAGGGCCGATAGAACAATTTATGATCAAACGGAGGACTGTACGCTAAACGTTGCTTATTGAATAAATATTTATTTTAAAAACTGATAAAATTCTTTCAGCCAAATGAAACGTTCTTTCAACCTTGTTACCAAAAAGAGCGATTATTCTACTACTTCAATTATTTTCCAAAAGTCTGTAGCAGAGTGGAGTAAGGTTCTGCTATTTGTAGATATGTGAATATAAAAAGTATTATTTTTCTGTATGATGTTCACAATCATTTGGCATTAAAAATTATCCAGTTATTTCTATTAAAAAAATATTTCTCTGTTTTTAAATTTAATATAGCAAATTTATAGGTACTCCTATACGCAGTCGTGTGCGCCTCAGGTTGTTTACAAATATCATGATGTCCATTACTGGATGGAGGAAAACTCGATTAAGAATATTTACATAAAATGATCGAATCTTACTGGTTAAAATTTAAACGCAGGGAGATCGAGAGTGATCACAAATCTTAGCTATCAACGAGAACGCGTATTCAATAACAAGACCAGGCGTCTCAAAATTATATAATAATAATAATAATAATAATGCGTCCTCAAAATTACAATATATATATACAGGGAATTTTTGCTCTTCCCAGAGGACATTCCCATAGTGAGACGAAATCTTGCACGTGCCCTTATCTTACTTGCGTCTTTCCCGTGCTTACTGAGGTTTTTGGAGGTCCTGGAATTTCTTCCTTTTCGCTATCGTAGAAAAATAACCTTGGGGCAATCGACGTGCCGATATAAAATTTTACATAGTTTTATCTCTCGATTTCCCTTCCTTTCCTATTTGACGTGAAAGCGGTGCTCGTCACAGTACATAAAATTAAACATTAACGTATAGTGATATTTTTATAAATTAATTTTACATAATATCTTGTTAACAACTCGAAATATATTATAGCCAAGAGTGAGACAAATTTTTAAATTACAGGGAACTACATCGCTTGTTTTCGGCTAAAGGCGTTGAAATGACATAGAACAATGTCTCCGGTGGCGAAAGTATTCGGTATATTCAGAATTGACTAAAAAATCTTTATTGCAATATATGTTATATTTTAAACTGTGTCTCAAAATTCACGCAATGTTTAAAAATTTCAACGAAAAAGTGCATATGTGTCAGGAAAGACATGAAGGTCATTTACCCAATATGTTATTCCATATATAATCCTATACTGTATACTTTATGAATCAATAAAAAGTTTACAATTTTTTATTTTAAACCTGTGTTTTCTAGCAAAATTAATTCTTGCGTGAATTTTCGGACTATATAAGCAATATTATATAGCACCTATATCCATTTATATCGGACAATACAGCATTGCGGGTTAACGTTGTCATATGATTTATATGACATAATAAGCTTCTGCGAGCTCTGGCCGTCATACGACACGGACGAGTTAAGCATATTGCATATGTATATTCGAAATGTATCAGCATACAAATGTGGATATAGAAAAAGTGCATAACATTGGAATTATCGTAAATGTCAAAATAACGGATCTGTCATTTCTTAGATAAATTCTGCAAATTCGTGATAGTCCGCCCTCGTAGAGTTGCCTTTTTAGGTATACATTACGTTTTATACACGCTCGAGAATCGAGGAGCTGTTCAAAATGTTAACACGAATTAGTTTTCGATGCACCGGTTTCCTCAAATCGTTAGACACGCCTCGAGATCTTCCTGAGGTGCGGGATAATATCCGTGGTTTGCGGAAAGACAAACATTGCGTTAGACCACTCCACGAGGCCCCATTACCGCCGTTTGCCTTAATTATAGGCTACGCGTGAGAGTAATCAAGCACGACACAAGACTGTTCCACCCATCGTGTAAGTTCAGCTCGCGTATCCTGGCTTGAAC
Source organism: Ampulex compressa (assembly GCA_038496175.1). Lineage (NCBI taxonomy): Eukaryota > Metazoa > Arthropoda > Insecta > Hymenoptera > Ampulicidae > Ampulex > Ampulex compressa. Next base: position 9,941 of record JBCFXI010002878.1, read on the forward strand.
AAATCGTGGAGGGTGGAAAGGGAGAGCAAATGGACCGAAAAGCACTGTCTTTACTGTAACACGATCCTTGGCTCAGGCGGACCACGCGTATCCGGATACCAGCAGACATCCGGTATCTATACGGGCAGACATTTGACGAAGTTCCTGCGGCTTACCGGAGCAAAATTGTTCGGTTCGCTCACCTGGCTTTGAACCAGGCAGAAGTAATTGAACAGTTCTATGGAGTGTAACGAATGCCTTTGCGAGAGCAGGATAAGCCTTGCTCGGTTTTGATTGTTTGATTCATTGTACTTAGCATTACCTCGAAATATTATTACTTCATTCGAATGATTTATTGTACTAAATACATCAGTTGGCGTCTTGTGTATATTTACATCTGATTTTCCGTTTCATGCAGTAGCTTGAGATATTTTACGCATTTTCCTGGCCTTGTGTATCAGGAAGTTTAATATCTGAGTATTTTGTTTGTTTCTCGCAAAACGGGTTAGAACAAGTGAAACGGCGGGTTATTGCATTAAAATACAAGATACTTATTCTTATCCTAGTGTAGAAAGTGTAGGATAAACGTTGTCTTAAGTAGTGTATGTACTGTAGTATGTAGACCCAAATAATATACTTACTCAAAATTGGTTTAGAATATTTATCCAATAATCTCAGTCGTTATGTGCCAAATCGGCTATAAAGGTCTTAGAATAACCAAAGCTGACAGTGAATCGGCTCAAGAATGGGCGTAATTTCTATTTGATCGAAAGCTCCGCGGTTCGAGTCCCGGTCCAGTTACCCTACCTTTTTCCACAGCTTTTTTCCATATATGGCTTATTTCATTACATTACATTTCTGATTTCGAATTTCATTTAATTCTTAAATTTAATTAACCTTAATTATTTCGAGCCATGCACCAGGGGCCAAAATTTATTAACTTTCTCACACGCCATGTCGTTCTGTCGACTGAAAATCTAACTCAAACTCCTCTAACTTAGAATTATTAAGTGTTAAAATTAACTGCTCCTTAAGACCAATAAAATTCAAGATTGAACTTCGATTTGATTTCGAGGTTCGGTATCGATGTGCATTGTGGAAGGTATATTACATCAGAAACGACGATGACGTCATTAAGAGGACTCGATTTGGCCCTTTGAGAGAAACAATTTAGGTAAGGGGACCGATAAGACGATAAAGCCAACTGGCTGCACCGAGTCCCTTGGAAAAAGGCGACGCGGGAATTCGAGAAGGAAATTGGAGATTTTAATTAAGGTGCTACGGCGGGCAGGCAAGATCCAGATAAGTTCTAACGGCTGGGAGAATGCACCGCTCGAAAACTACTTTTTCATTTAAATGCAAAGAAGGTAATGAGAATCCGGGTACGGATATGGGTCCCCGGCGAAAAGCAGAAACATGGAGGTTCGTACAAATCTTTACCTAGTAGCCGGACAAAGGAAAATTGCACTTTGTAATAAACAATTTTGAGCAGGTTAGCATAAAAAGTCTCGGTACTTTATGAACTGGGCAAAAGCGAACACTCGAAGCGATTTAATTAAAACCGAAGCATTCGTGCATTTACAAAGGGCGATCCTTTGTTTTTCGACATATTCTCCTGACTATCTTCTTGCTCGTTATTATATAAGTATATTGGTTAAATGGTCTTAGCGAGCAGTTCTTGAATCCTTTGTTTTTGTTCCGTATCGTGGCTCTGATGCTCCAAACGAAAATGGACGAGACTGCTGTCGAAACATGCCGAGATGCAGACTTTGCTTTTTATGAGACGTGCACTGAAATTTTGTGACAGATTGACGGTTGTTAATCAGATTTCTTACCTTTCGTAATATGATTATAAAAACGTCATGCGTCGACGCAGTCGCTCGGTTGCATGTTGGTGTGCATTTTCGCCGTGAAATGAGAGCTATATACGTCTGCCCCATTTCCATGAACACACTTGCGTCCCATATTCCCCCGCAGTTTACGAGATAAGTTATAAAACCGTCTGTCCGTACCCCTAAACTTGATAAGGCCTTAAGTCAGCGGGACATCGAAGTGACCTATAAAACTTTCCGCTCATAAACTTCGTAAATTTTGCCTCGCGAAGTACGACGAGTATCCCCTTAAATATTGCTGGAAGGCTACAAAGAAGAGCCTAACTAATATGATAATAAATTTATCCATTAGAGCAAAGGGAGTGCAGCTTACCCAACGAAGCTCAGATTCGACAAAAGAGGTAAGAAGTGCGCATAAATATTCACGTGGCTTAAAAGAAAAGTTTTGCATTTGAAGGAGATTCACGTGGTCAATACAATTAGCGCGAAAAGTTTCGCAACCTGCTAAGATATAGTTTCGTCCAACTTTTAGTATCGACTAGGTGACTTAGATTAAAGCTCACACTTGAAAATCAGTTTTGGAACGACAAAAACTTGTGCTTTAATATTTCTACAAATCGGAAGTTCGTAAATGTAGCTTAAAATATGACTGTAATTATTTCTCTGTAACGGACATATGTTGTTATTAAAAACACCATATATTCTTGAATGCATTTATGAAATATTGGTTAAATTACATTGCTCGTGATAGAAATTAAAGTGTTTCATGCTCGACATCGATAGAGTCTAGAGTAACGTTTTCGGGAGTAAAAATTAGGATATAGAATCTCGGTTTGTCTATAATCCATGGAACAGTAAGAGGTGTGACTAACGATAAGTAAGCCCAGGTATTTGTCGACGTGCAAAGGCACAGCGCAGATTTGGTCGAAAAAGTTTCTGAAATATTGAGAAGCTCTTGAAAGACTTCCAATGTTCGATGTACCAGGATCTTCTACAGACTTTATTTCGCATGTCTCCCTTTTCGTTCCGCCATACGTCTCCATAACTGTCTTCCTATCTACCACCACCGAAGAAAACCACGGTTTCTCGTACAGCCTCCGATAGTCGCTACCGTCTTGGTCAGGAGTTTTCACGATAAATCCACTCGCACCTCATCTTATTAATTCATTTATTTTCGTACTCTAGCAATATAATTTATATTACACAATTTTCAAAAAAGTAAACGAAATAAATATATGTGAAACAATTAGATATTACCCGCAAAGACACAATTATCGAGGAAGAAGATAGAAGGAAACATGCTTAATATATAAAATAAAAACTAAATGAAAACTGAATATTTTTAATCAGGGGTCTAGAAATCGTTAAAAAAAACAAGATAGACTGCCTGCACACAAGTAGGCACAATACTATTGGAAAAAAACATCTTCCTCTTTGCAATCGTGCACGAACCTTAAACAGCCGGTTTTTTATTCTTTTCTTTGGTATGCATGCATCATTAAACTTTTATTCGAAATATCGATGCCTGTATATACTCGAAGTAGGTACGGAGCAGATATCTACCGGTTAAATCAAAGGCCTCGCTGGGAGGGATGTTCGATTCGGCGTGGAATGGCCGTAAGTAGGAGCACATCTCCACCCCCGGGGATCTGTTTCGCCCGTCTCGATTCGTGCACATGACTCAATTTATGCGGGCGAGGGCCCTCGTCAAGTACACGAAAAACGTCGCCTTCCGACGGAGGCCCGCCTGGTATCCGCATAATCAGATGGCAAGGACCACTCCGACGGTCTTGCATTATTAACTCCCTTCGATCGAGCCCTATGCATAAGACATGCCCTTGAATTGCCGCGCGAGGGAAATGACGCCAAGCTTGCATCGAAGGTGCTCACCGCTTATGAAAGATTACGACCCGGAAATGACGCCCGGAAGACACTAAGCTCTGATAGTATAATCTTAACACATTTCTTTCGAAAGTTAACAGTGAAACTTGTACATTGCAGATAAATGTAGTATTAATGAAGAACAAATAGCAATAACGCCAATATAGCAAAAACGAATATTTATCTGTAGTGTAAAATAGAGTCTGAAAAGGTAAGGAAAATATATTTTATTAGTGAAGAAACTTAGGGGAAAGAAGATACTTTCTTAGATACTGTTTATATGCAACGTTGGGAAGAAATGAATTAACACATTAAAATGTTTTGCGTGTTTTTTTATATATCTACGCTGCGATTTTTTGTTTAACTGATCGACGGTGCGGAAGATCGCGGAAAGATTATGGCTACATCTTCGTATATATTCTTTATATAGGATAGAATCTTACCGCGATCTGTGCATGTTTGTAAGTATTTTTCTGGCATCTTTGAAGATTGTTTCAGAACCAATTATTTTTCTTTCATGTTCTGATACATGTAAATATATACAGTGTTCGAATAATTCTTATAAAAATTATTTTTTTAATAATAGACAATATTTAGATATTTTTATGATGCATGAATTACTTCAATTTTGATATAAGAATATAATTTTTTCAATTTTATATGGTTAGTCGCTAGTGTTGATATGGAATGACGCAATCTGAGTAAAGGGCGTGTATCCGACACCGATGACGTAACCCTCAGTATGTTAAAATTAGTTTCTACTGGATATTTTACAAGGTGTCTTGAAAAATGATCTGACAGTTAGCAATAACTTGGAAAATGAGATGTCTATCAATGAAATTTCTTTAAACCGATATAAAATTTGCAACACAATAAGTTCCTTTTTTTTATATCATTCAAATTGTTTATTATTATTATATTTTACATTCGTACATTATTTTGCTGACAAATTGTTTTGCTCCTAACATCAAGAAGGCCGAAAAATATTCTCATATTTCGTGTTAAGTATTCTGAAAAGGTGAAAAATATAAACCGAAAGAAAATGTATAGAATGAAGTACAGCGACTTATAAAATATACTTATATTTATAACTTTCAATGTATATATTTTTAAACGTAAACAATAAGGGAGAAGAACGACGTATAGTTTAGAGCTTATACATCAGGTGTAGCGGTATGAAGTCAACGTTAAGATACAAATGTGTCGATAGGGAACATTTGTTGTGCACGAGCCTTAATTCTTTTTTTGTTTGGTTGGTATGACATCTGTCAAACATATTTAATATACATCAAGTCATTGAACAAACAACATCATATTTTTTCATCGTATTAAAAATGTCGAATTTTTTACCAGAAAGTGATGATTTGCGGAAAGCATTCATTTTTTGTTTTCATTTGAAGAAAAGTGCTGCAGAGTCGCATCGAATGCTTGTCGAGGCATATGGCGATCATGCTCTATCAGAAGCAACATGCAAAAGATGGTTTCAACGGTTCAGAGATAATGATTTTG
>JBCFXI010002879.1:0-15064 GCA_038496175.1 Ampulex compressa
CTTATTGTTCTTCTTTCTTATAAAATATATATATATATATATTTTATAAGAAAGAAGAACAATAAGGAAATTAATATTATACTTCACTTGCACATGGTAAATACCAAAGCAAGCATCAACACTTAATAATCCGTGGCCTTTACGCATGACAGTCGATACCCTTTGCGGACGCATATACGCGCCCACAGCAGCCAAAATCACATATTTCTACCATCACATTTTACCATACGTATTCCCAGCGAAATATCAGGGAGCGCAATGGGGAGGGCTATCGCGAAATTCGAAGACGATCGCGACAGCTGGGGTCTTCAATGAAGCGTCGGACCGCTGCCAAATGGACCAAAGACCGGTCCAGCCTCGTCCCTTTCCCTTTTCCCCCCTCGCGCACCCTAATAAGGCACCTCGCTCAGTCCTCCTCTGCCTTCCTTCTCCGGAAGCAAAAAAAGGCTGGCCCACTGGACCCTCCAACCCTCGCTGTTATCGCGGATTACGAGGCTTTCGCTCCTCTCGACGAATGTCGAATCCCATGGGCTTTTATCCTCGAGGATCGAGGGTTAAGACTTCTGGTACGCGTGTCGAATGGTTTGCGATTAGGTTTTGATAAGGTGCGTGGATGTTCGTTGGATTAAAATTGAGATAGGCCATTGGGATATTTGCTGTGCTTGGGAATTTGGGTTTACGCGCGTCTGGTGTTTGAGAGTATTATGAGATCTGCTGTTTGTGTTTTATTAGACGTCTTGCAGATTGATATTTATATGGATATTTATATGGTTTTTTCTATAGGAGTATAAATGAATAGAAGGTATTCTCCGTTTGGTCAGTCGATCGTGCTAAAGCCAAGAGGGTTGCAAGTATACAAAACCGTACTTCCCGATCACATTTAATATAGAGTCTCAAGATGTGCTGCTTCCACGTAAAAAAGAGAAGTTAAAGAAAAAAGAAACAATTCAACTCGATTGAAATCTATTCAAATAAGAAGCCCGCGGTCAATATACGAATAAACTCGATATAGATCAGTTCCAACTATCATCCCAAAGCCGAAGCAAGTATTCCAAAGTGTACTCCCCAATTACGTTTAACACAGAATCCCAAGATTTGCTGTTCCCACATAAAAAAGAGAACTTCAAAGAGAAAAAAAACCAACTCAACTCACTAAAATCTATTCAGCTTAAAGCCACGCGATTAATATACCAATTAACTCGATGCAGATCAGTTCCAACTATCATCCCAAAGCCGAAGCAAGTATTCCATAGCGTACTCCCCAATCACGTTTAACACAGAATCCCAAGATTTGCTGTTCCCACACAAAAAAGAGAACTTTAAGGAGAAAAAAAAACCATTCAACTCACTAAATCAACTCACTAAAATTCATTCAACCCAAAGGCACGCGATTAATATACCAGTAAACTCGATGCAAGACCATCCCAAATCCAGGAGGGTTGCAAGCGGCGGGTGCACCGAGATCGGTTCCTCGAAACCGCCTCAAGGTTTCGCGAAAAACGGGGTCGCGGGGCCGTTCGCCTCGCGCACGTAGGAAAGGTCCGTGCATCCAGTTCGATCGATAGATCTCCCGTCGGCGGGGCATCGGGAATTTCGAGGCAGACGTTGGAAAGCGGCCCGTGTACCCGCTGGCCTACTGACGGACCGGAGAAAGGAGCGCCGAGGAGAGGAGAATTCGGCCCGCAGCTCGAGATAGAGAGACAGAGAGAAAGAAAGAAGGAGAGACAGAGAGAGAGAAAGAGAGAGAGAAAAGGGACGATAGCCTGGCCGCGTTATGAAATCGCGAACTTATTTTCACGCCGCGTACGAAATTCGGACCTGCGCGCGAAGGCGAGCGTTTCAACCCTGAATTTATTGGCCCCTCTTCCGTTTCTTGATATCCTCGAAAGTGAGCTCGATCATCGAATATCTTTGGTTTAATTAGGATATTTGACTTCGCGATATAATAGTGTTATATATGCATGTACTGATCAGAGATTACGTACCCGAAGTTCCTGCCTTTGCACTTCAACTTTATTTTTTAAGCGAATGGGATTCGCCTTCTTATACGTTAAATACAATCTCCTCTATCATGTTATTTTTTATGATTTCTATGCGGTCAATTCTTCTTGCGGTTAAAGCGCTGCGTTGATATAAAAGTATTCGATGTAAAAATCGTTTATTATATCCGCGCCACGGATGAAATTTGTACTTACGCGACATTTCAACTAGCCGCTCTTCCTGACGTTATATAAGGAACAACGACAATATTAACGAACCTGAATATCGAGAGGATAAGCACGATTCGTGAGAAGCTGAATTCGATTGGCAAGAGGATGAGCCCGAGGTGCTGAAGGGTGAAACTGCGCGTTCTTTCGAGGCAAATATATCCCGAGGGAGCATGACGAGTGGTATTATCACAAAGTGCGCGACAATCGTCCCGCCGCGGGTCGAAAGAGCGAAACTCGAGGTGCACCAGTCGTTTTCTCACAGGCCGCCGCTTTTTTGCCCCCCGTGGGGAAGCGGAAGCGCGCGCCTCGTGGAAGAGTTGCTCGTTGCCTCTTACGCGGGGTCAGATTCCTCGTTTCCACCCTGCGGCTAATTGCCTCCAGGAGATACGTAACTTCCTCGTGCACCGGGCGCCCGTACAGCGCGGGTTCCTACAACGCGGCTTCTTACAACGCGAATTTTTGCGGGAGTTCTTGTAACGCGAGTTTTCAGAAGAGTTCTTGCATCGAGAGTTTCTGTAGCGCGAGTTTTTATAAGTGTTCTTGTATCGAGAGTTTCTGTAGCGCGAGTTTTCAGAAGAGTCCTTGCATCGAGAGTTTCTGTAACGCGAGTTTTTATAAGAGTTCTTGTATCGAGAGTTTCTGTAACGCGAGTTTTCATAAGAGTTCTTGCATCGAGAGTTTCTGTAACGCGAGTTTTTATAAGAGTTCTTGCATCGAGAGTTTCTGTAACGCGAGTTTTTATAAGTGTTCTTGTATCGAGAGTTTCTGTAGCGCGAGTTTTTATAAGAGTTCTTGTATCGAGAGTTTCTGTAGCGCAAGTTTTTATAAGAGTTCTTGTATCGAGAGTTTCTGTAGCACGAGTTTTTATAAGAGTTCTTGCATCGAGAGTTTCTGTAGCGCGAGTTTTTATAAGAGTTCTTGTATCGAGAGTTTCTGTAGCGCGAGTTTTTATAAGAGTTCTTGCATCGAGAGTTTCTGTAGCGCGAGTTTTCATAAGAGTTCTTGCATCGAGAGTTTCTGTAGCGCGAGTTTTTATAAGAGTTCTTGCATCGAGAGTTTCTGTAACGCAAGTTTTTATAACGCAAATTTCTATAACGCAAGTTTCTATAACGCGAGTTTTTACAACGTGAGTTTCTACAACGCGAGTTCTTACGACGTGAATTTTTATAGCGCGAGTTTCTACAACGTGAGTTCTTACAGCGTGAGTTCTTACAACGTGAATCTTTACAACGCGCGCTTTTACTTCGTGAGTTCTTACGACGTGAATTTTTATAGCGCGAGTTTCTACAACGTGAGTTCTTACAGCGTGAATTCTTACAACGTGAATCTATACAACGCGCGCTTTTACTTCGTGAGTTCTTACGGTGTGAATTTTTATAGCGCGAGTTTCTACAACGTGAGTTCTTACAGCGTGAGTTCTTACAACGTGAATCTTTACAACGCGCGCTTTTACTTCGTGAGTTCTTACGACGTGAATTTTTATAGCGCGAGTTTCTACAACGTGAGTTCTTACAGCGTGAGTTCTTACAACGCGAGTTCCTACAACGCGCTCGAAATAGCGAAGTCTTATTTTCAAGCACCCCAGGTACATATTAACCAATATTCCTGCTCATACATATACATATATCTTCTTTAAAAATATGTAGCTCCAATGTTGAAAAACATTGTAGTAAATCCTCGCTTTAATGAAACCTAACATTATTTATAAGCAACCAAAACACGCGTTGGCCAATTTTATATATATATTATATATTATATATATAATAAAAATTATATATATATACACATATATCATACATGTGTGTATATGTGACATCATCGACTTAATCACTGACATAACAACCATTATCACGCTTTAATATCACAAGAAACCCCCCACAGACAAAACGAAATATATTCATCGTTCCATTTTCCGCACCGTCTGCTAAAGTCACCAGATCCAGGAACATTTGTGTCGAGATAAACTCCAGTCCGCCGGAAGTAGAGTGCACACATCGCATGGAAAATCCCCCTGAGCAAATTACCTCGAATCTTCCTTCCTTAAGTCTGAATTTCACTCCATCGCACCAATGCGGCCGATACTATCGCCGCGATTTATAGCGCAGATTGCCGATCGAAGACGGCCGTTTCCGCGATTCGGCATACGGCATAATTCAGCGTGCGCCATTTTGATTAACGATTCAATTTCTCCTCGAAAGACGATTCTCGCTTTCTTCGAGCGTCGAACTTTCCATCGGGAAGGCCCTTTCGGGTTGCGAGAACGAGCCAGGCGGCCATAAAGTCCGGCCGACTGAACGAGAAAAACGGCTGGTTTCCATGATTAATTAGTCCGAGCCTCGAGGATCGAAGGAGAGTACGGCAGGCTTCCGTGTAACGCACGGTAGAACACTTTGAAACGAATGTGAAGTCGTAAAAAAAGAGGCGAAGTGTAGTTTATCTTGAATATTGCCTCATACGCAAGATGCGGATGAGCGGTCAATTGTTATGTAATTAATACAGTTGGATTTCCTGAATTAAATAAGTTGTGTATTCAAAGTGTAGTAAAGGAATGTAAGAGAAGTTTAGTATTGTTTTTTCGATTTGAGGTATTTTGAATTATGTCGAATGGACTTGGGATATTTCAGAAACTGTAACAAATCTATTGCAATAATTAATTAATTGTTAATTTTAAAGTGGCTTTACTCTGTTTGTCACAAGAAAACACGTATTATTCAATTGGCAATTGGTATTATTTTACATTTGCTGAAACCAAGAGCGATTGGTAATTATAATAAAACAACCCCTATTATCTTTCTATAATTTTCACTTCAGTATCCTTTTGGTTGAACATATTATTACTGCAAACTGCTATAAAATCCAAAAAAAGCGATATTAATTATGCACTTATCCTCTCTCTAGGCGTAAAGCAATTAATTCACTTTAATTCTTATTCCAATTTGCTTAAATTCCTAAGATCTACTTGTCATTCTTCTAGAAAACTTTTTGTATGAACCTTTTGCATGAACATATTATTACTGCAAACTTCTATAAAATCCAAAAAAAGCGATATTAATTATGCACTTATCCTCTCTCTAGGCATAAAGCAATTAATTCACTTTAATTCTTATTCCAATTTGCTTAAATTCCTAAGATCTACTTGTCAAGATCTACTCGTTTATTAAGAGTTAATACCAAAGGGCTTTCACACGTTAATAAACCATTGCTACTATACATATTAATAAACTACAGTTACTTTATATTGTTAATAAACTATACATGTATCCTCTAAACAACAAGTGTTCTCATTAATATCTCTGGAGCATTAAGAAAATCCGCACAGTAGGAAGCCACGCTGTACGATTGTACGAATACGCGCTGCACGGCAGCCTGGCCAGTCGATCCTCGAGGGTGGAGTAGGAAAAAGCTTCCTAGACGCGCATAACTTTTCCACGAGCAGGAACAATGGTACCAGAATAATCTAATACCCGCGATCTATCCTCGCACATAAATTAAAGATCGCACAGCACAATGAAGCATTCCGTTCGTTTAACCGAGGAGAGTCGCCTTCTCTCGAGGATATCGAACAGAATCCTCATTAATATCTTTCTCTCTGTTAAGTTTTTTTTTTTAACATCTTTTGGCCATTTAGAAATTTATTTTTGTCAAGTCTTGGTTTTTTTTAGAAATTCATAGGTGTTTAGGAAGTTTTGGAGTTGATTTTTATATTCGTCTCATCTTTCTTTTTTCTTAGGACTTCTGTAGATATTAAGGAGCTTTAGGAACTAGCTTATGGCTTCCTTAAATCTTTTTTTAGAAATTTATAGGAGTGTACGAACTTTAGAAACTAATATCTATTTTCATACGATCTTTTTTAACAATACGTTTATTTAGAAATTTACTGTGTTCCTAAGCACGTCCAGAGAGCGACTGGTAATTTCACTGATAATCAAGACAATGATGTCAAACGTTATACAAATAAAAATCTGTCCATACATCCTCTCAACTCTCAACTCTCGACAACACACAACGATACGCGTTCCCATTTAACCGCTGTAAAATATCGCTACAAACCACATTTCCACAAACCCGCGATCTTATCCTCGCGCATAAATTAAAGATCGCGCAGCACAATGGATCATTCGCTTAACATAGAAGAGTCGAATCCTCATCTTGAGCCTCAATTACCTCTTTAACGTACCGTTAATACGCATTAAATGTTTAGCATAATGTGTTTCAATGCACGTTAATTAATGATATTCTAATTGGGATGCAATTAACCTACTACTTTAGATTCAATTACACCTGTCAGCCATTATGATCGCTTACGATTTATATACAGGGTGCTCGATAGGTTGGGGAGAAACTAGAGAATTTAATCTGTCTTTTCATTCTCTTGGATGCGTTATTTTTATAATACCATTTTACTCGATAAGATACACCCCTGTTTCTGTTTTCACACGATAGATACGTTCCCAAAGAATACGTATAAAAAAAATTCGTGTCAAAAATACCTCCAATGTCACGGTTATAAAAATAAAAGTAAAAGAAAATTTTCTTTTGAATTTGGGTCGATCGTGTTAACTCAAAATAAATTGTATAAAAAGAGAATTAAATTTCTTTCCTAATTCGTGTCAAATCAAAATCGTGCAAAAGAAGTTCGTGTAAGAACAGAATTGGTTGTAGGTTTTATCCCTGCTTTTATCTCAGATTCAAAACTCATCCAGCACTCCTTCGTTCGATGTAAAGAATAAAACTGGGCATCGGACCTTTTCTTCCCTCTTGGAAGCTCGAAAAACGAAGCCACAGTTTCAAATGGGATTTCTTATCACCGCAGGCGTAATCTCGCGATTAAATTCCAGCAGAGTGGAATACGAGCCGCCTCCTCCTCCTTTTTTATCACCTTAGAATACCGCCTCGTCGTTTTTCACCACCTTGGAATACGTTTCGTCGTGCGAACCTGACCTTACTCGTTAGCTGGTTAGGTAACTAATCGCGTTCCTTTATCCGTATTCCACAATTGGTAATCAAGTGCGTCGATGAGCAACGTGCACCCGCTTAAAAGGCCCTCGCGTAAATTTAAACGCGCTCGAACGCCAGTTGGAATGCGAGTTTCTAACGGGGGAAGCGGAGAGGAAAACTGCACCGCGGCGCAAAATTACGGTGAAAACCTGAAAGTGTAATGTTGATATACTGTTTTCTTGGACGATGGATAAGTTCGAAAAGGGGAAAGAAGGAAAGAAAGAGTGTCTGAAACGAAACGATGAGAGATAATTGTATAAAAGAAGAGAGAAACGGTTTTCTTTTATCGTGTCATCTCGAGAGCCAACTCTTTTCTTCTGTACACTGGACAAGTACAAAAATACAAAGAAAGAAGAAAAGAGTGTAAAACAAAACGATGAGGGATAAATGAGAGATAAAATGCATAAAAGAAGAGAGAAACAGTTTTCTTTTATCGTATCATCTCGAGAGCCAACTCTTTTCTTCTGTACACTGGAAAAGTTAAAAAAAAATACAAAGAAAGAAGAAAAGACTATAAAACAAAACTATGAGGGATAAATACGAGATAAATTATGCAAAAGAAGAGAGAAACAGTTTATCTTTTCTACTCTGGACAAGTTAAAAAAAAAAAACAAAGAAAGAAGAAAAGACTGTAAAACAAAACTTAAATTGTATAAATCGTATAAATTGATAAATTGTATAAAAAAAGAAGCAGGAAACAGTTTTCTTTTACCGTATGAAAATTATTTTATCCATAATTCTCAAGGCTCCATAAATGTCTTCCATAAATTGAGCGATGGTTCAAAAATGGCGTACGTTGTAAGGAAGCCTTCTGCACCGTTATTGTCTTCACCCCCGACCTTTGCATCGATATCGATTAGCGGAATCGAGCGGCGCCGAGCGGATAATCCGCGATGCCAGACACGCGCTTGGCTTCGAGACACGCGCGATCAGCGGTCACATTTCCGCCGTGAAAACGTTACTCCGGATATTTCGGGAGCCGGTGCTCCGCCGTTTGAGCAGAAACGGCCGCCTTCGAATTGCCTTGTGTACGCGCGCTGGATGTACAGGTCGTTTCACGGTGCGTGAATTAAGGAAATGATCAAATAATCGATAAGCATAGGATTTTAATTAGTATAAAGCAAGTATTTGTTGAGTATAACTGTATTTCTTCATAATGCAGAGGAATGAATGCGATTTGCTTTGTGTACGCAAGTTCGATGTACAGGTCGTTTCACGGTGCGTGAATTAAGGAAATGATCAAATAATCGATGAGCATAGGATTTTAATTAGTATGAAGCAAGCGTTTGTCGAGTATAACTGTATTTCTTCATAATGCAGAGGAATGAATGCGATTTGCTTTGTGTACACGCGTTGGATGTACAGGTCGTTTCACGGTGCGTGAATTAAGTAAATGATCAAATAATCGATGAGCATAGGATTTTAATTAGTATGAAGCAAGTATTTGTTGAGTATAACTGTATTTCTTCATAATGCAGAGGAATGAATGCGATTTGCTTTGTGTACGCAAGTTGGATGTACAGGTCGTTTCACGGTGCGTGAATTAACAAAATGATATAATAATTGAAAAATATAGGATTTTAATTAATATGAAACAAATATTTGTTGAGTATAACTGTATTTCTTCATAATGCAGAGGAATGAATGCGATTGGCTTTGTGTACACGCGTTGGATGTACAGGTCGTTTCACAATGCGTGAAACTACTGCAGAGCCTACTTAAAAAACATAGGTTTTAAATAAGCACCGTACAAGTTTTTCAAATAAAAGTGCGGTTCTTAATAAAGTATATAAATAAATGCGAATTACTTTGTTTACACGCAATAGATGTACAGGTAGTTTCATAATACATAAAAATACTGTATACATGAATTAAAAAGTCCATAGTTTCAACGAATACCGTACAATTCTTCCTCAAATATTAAACAAACACAAAACATCTCTCTCATTTAAATCACATCTACAGGCTCTTTCAAAATCGCCTAAAAATCAACCCTAAAAATCCAAAATCGAAATAAACAGCACAAAATCACCTAAAAATCAACTTTAAAAATCCAAAATCGAAATAAACAGCACAAAATCACCTAAAAATCAATCATAATAATCCAAAATCGAAATAAGCAACACAAAAGTGTCTTCCAAGCGTCACTACCTTTCCTAACATCATATCCAACCTAAAGCAAATTAACCCCCGTCCCTGCATTAAACCTACAGCTCCTCTCACAGTGCACTCTACTCCTTCAAAATGAACTCAGAGTCTCAGAATAAAAGCAAGCACCGCAGGAACGCTTCCAAAGCGCGATCTTCCTTCCTCGACACTGTGCGCGCAAGTGGAAGCACTTGGACGCGGCAAAAAGTCCAGAACGCGGAGGAATTCCGCGCGACAACAAAACGACCGTAAATCAAGCAGCGACAAACCGAACGAATCTCGAGGCCGGGGGCCATAAAGCAGCTCCTCGGACACTTTCAACGACTCCAGCAGCGGCGCGAGGACATCGCGATGGAGGATGACGGGCAGAAGTAAACCGGCCCGGACGCAGCTTCGAGAAGAAAGCAGGTGCGGCCAAGTGTTGCGCGGATGACAATCGCGGAACGAAAATGCGCACTTGCAGGGCGAAAAGGAGCGGAGAAAGGGCTTGGAGTTTTGCGAGGGAAGAAGAGGAGCCAATCGAGGATCCAATGAGCGCTGAAGAGCGACGCGTCGACGCATTTATACTTGAACGAGTAATAAGAGGAAAGAGACTCGTCTCGGCTGACGTGTGGATTTTTTTACCACGCTTGGATCTATGGAAATTGATAAATTGCGGGTTTTATCGACACCACGGACTTGTGGTGAATGGAAATAATTTATATATGATTGCTGAGGATGTCGTGAATGTTTCGGAATTATTGGATTGGCAAGGAAGCAATTTCGGTTTTGTAATTTTAGGTATAATTCACATTTATATATAAAGAATAAGGTTTGATGAAGAATGTATTTTTTATTTTATTCGACGAGTTTTGCCATGTTTCTGAGAGATTCATAATTCCGTGATTATAAAACTTCTGGCCTTTACTGGCAAAATATTGAACCAAGTGCGATTTGAGAATCGAAAAAACTTTCTTGCCAACCCAGTAAAATTGTCTCTTTGTTTTCTGCACGTAATAATAGCTCGAAATTTATCATTTTAACCAATTGAATTTCCATAGTTTTACAGGACAAGCGTTATTATGTACGCGTAAATTCAAAAGCTCGTAAAATATTATCTCATCGATACTTAATTTATTTCACGTTTGCATACGAAATTTATCTCTGGAAACAAAGTATCAGTTATATTCTTATATTACTGATCAATATTTTATATTTAAAGATACTTTACACTAACGAACAAGTTCACGATTAAAAATATACCACCACGAAACGCGAGAATAGATTTAATAGATTTAACTTTCTCAATCAACAACTTCACGAATAACCGATCATAGCCATTCATAAATATCAACCCAGCGCTCCTTACAAAAAAGAGTATTCACCAATCGAACGGCACATAAATACTGAAGTATCGATAAAAAATGGTTACGAAGTCTCGAAACGGCGGCTCTATCGATCCACACGCGAAGTCCTAACGCTCTATTCAAAGGCACTCGAGGGTTCTTCGGCTGGATCAGGATGAAGATGCGGCAGGTGAAAGAAAGAAAGAGCCTCGCGGAAGAGAAACCGCGCGTTTCCTCGAGGCGAGTACGTAACTCCAGGAAAGATTAGGAAAAACCTCGTCTGGTCATTCTGGTTTCCAGATACGAAGCCGCCAACGGCGTTTTACCGGTGAGATATAACGGCGGAAACGGTGTAGGAAGAGAGGCCAGGTGGAGAAGTAGAAAACTCGCGCCACCGTCCGTTTCTGTTTCGCGGGAATGCAGAAACTGTCCAGTTGTTTTTCTCTCGGCTGTGACTTATTTAAGAATTTTTGGGAATTTTTAGGCACTTGGGAGCTTTAAGAATTGATTTTTATCTTCATTCCATTTTTTAAAGGCATTTTTAGGCATTTAGGAGCTTTAAGAATTGATTTTTATCTTCGTTCCATTTTTTAAAGGAATTTTTAGGAATTTAGGAGCTTTAAGAATTGATTTTTATCTGCGTTCCATTTTTTACAGGAATTTTTAGGAATTTAGGAGCTTTAAGAATTGATTTTTATCTTCGTTCTATTTTTTAAAGGCATTTTTAGGCATTTAGGAGCTTTAAGAATTGATTTTTATCTTCGTTCTATATATTATAGGAATTTTTAGGCATTTAGGAACTTCAAGAATGGATTTTTATCTTCGTTCCAGTTTTTTTTAGGAATTT
Organism: Ampulex compressa; assembly: GCA_038496175.1. Classification (NCBI taxonomy): domain Eukaryota; kingdom Metazoa; phylum Arthropoda; class Insecta; order Hymenoptera; family Ampulicidae; genus Ampulex; species Ampulex compressa. The sequence continues at coordinate 11,529 of JBCFXI010002879.1, forward strand.
TTAAATATTTAGAAGCTTTAGGAACTAGTTTCTATTTTCACCAAATCTTCTTGAGGAACTTTGAGATATTTAGGAATTTCCTTATCTTTGTCAAGTTCTTATTTTAATCGTTTTTTAGGCATTTAGGAACTTTAAGAACTAATTACTATTATCATTCAATCTTTTTTACAAATATCCCCATTCAGAACTTTATAATGTTCCCAAATATGTCCCGAAAGTGATAAATGCATTTATAGCGATAAAAAAAGACAATAAATCAAACGACCAATGATTTAGTGCCACAAACTTCATATCCTGCTCAAAATTCCGCTTCAAAGCGCACAACGATATGTCTATTCAAACTTTGCTATTGTAAAATATTACGACAAGCCACATTTCCACAAACCAGAGGACTGATCTAATTATTGCACGCGTAAGCGCGTGTGACACGGCTACAATTATCGACAGCTATCGCGGTTTTTTGTAGATAAAAGGCGCCTCGCTCGCGAGAGATATTTAATTGCCTTTACAGTATTTAGTGCGAGGAGTGACGCCACTGTAGGATTCTGATCTAGATTTTGTGCCCCGTTTACCCTTTATGCTTCGAATAACACTCGGGTATCGTGATGTATGCCAGGCGGTGTTCAACAAAACGCATAATCAAGATCGCGATTCTCAATTAATCAACGTTTACAATTACAAAAGTTCGCAATACGATCCTCCAGCAAGTGTTCGAACTTTTTCCAGATCGTTTCCAAAGAAGGAATAGACAATAAGAAAGATCCTTCAGTCGTATCTCAATTAGGAAATTATACTATAAAATCATTTCTTCTGTTCTCAAGAAACTATTAATTCCTTTATTATTTCTTAACATTCCTAGATATTTCTGTATTAAAATGTTCTAAGGAAGAAATGAAGAGAGCTGAATGAAAAAATAAAAAGGGGGAGAAATATCCAAATCGTATTTCAATAGCATAATTGAAGTGCAAAGTAATTTCTATTGGTCTCCTAAAAGTACACGAACTTCGAAGCTTTTCTAACAAAATCACATACGAAGCTGTAAAACAAGGAGTGAAAAAACAAACTGAACTTTTTTCACGAAAGAAGAACAGAGAAAGAAGAAACACCAACCTGCGAGAACTGTTAAAGCAACATCAAAGGAATCGACGACTTAGGCCACGATTTTATGCTTCGTAAATCAGTGGCGGCTGGTAAATTGGCCAGAAAAAAAAAAAGCGGGGGGGCTAAAATCGCTGCGCCCCGAAGCGTGAAGGGACATCGATCAACGAACCTGCCAGGAGGCATGCGACCTGGCATGACGCGGATGATTCGCAGCTGACACGATTGTGATTTCTTGGAATGAGGAAGAGACGTCCAAGCGTCCGTGTAACGACCCGCCTTTTTCCCCTTTTTTCTTTCCACCCCTCTGCCCCTCGCGGATTATCGAGGTGAATTCAGGGAGACATGCTGCTTCTTTTTAGGCGAGGCGCAAATCGCGGCGCTCCGTCAATTGTCGCGGCTGCGTCGAGGATTGTGCTGAAGGAAAGAAGAAGAGAGAGGAGGAGAGAGAGGAAGTGTCTCCGCTGAGCGCGTCGGTGCGGTTGGCAAAGAAGTTCGAGACTCGTGAGATGAAGAGTTTATAATTCGAGGATAAGAAGTAAATTCGATCGTGGATTGAAAATATGTACGTAACTGTGAAATTGTGGAGTATCTGTCGGTTTTATTATGCGCCTGGGAACAAGTTGTTCTGATCTTCTTGCTGGTTTTTAATTTAATTCTTTGCACTCAACGTTTCTTTTTTTCATTTGTATTACCAGAAACTCGAAGGGATTTCAGTGGAAAGATTATACTTGCATGTAAGTAAATGATATGCGCGTTAAAAGGGAATTAAGAGAGTCGCGACCGTCTTTTGTCACCAGAAGCGGAATATCTTGTATATAATAGTTTTAATGATTTGTCTTTGTTCTTGTATTATGAACTGATAACTATTTGCATTGTCTTCATAGCGGAGTTCTTGAGTTTGAAGACAAATTTTAAATAGGGGCCCTCGAGTGCAAAGGGTTAAGAACGATCAGTGATTCTTGATATAATAGGGCAACTGTTTAAGTACTTATTTTGATTCTTCATCTGAACTCGTAGAGATAGAATTTCGATCGACCACATCGACATTTTGTATGGAATAATAATGACTTTGGCCACTGGTACGTGGCTCGAATAATCAAACGAAATTACTATTGGAAGAACCGTGAAGTTTTAAGTAAAGTTTAAATTTTAAAAAAACCGATACTGGACTCCTGGTTCAATTACTCCAGTGTTCGATATTTCTTCACAGCATTTTTATTAATATTAGAAGTCTAATTCACCAGCTTAAAACTTCACAAATATTCCAATATCAGTTTCGTTCAATTAACAACTCAGTAACTTCCAACTTTAATTTCACTCTGCGAAAATCCATTCCTCGTCAGCATTGTGCCAAACGAAGGGAAATAAATCGCGCGTTTCCTTCTTTCGCCGAAGCGAACGAAACTCGTTCCGCCGCGACTCTTTGACCGCGAAAGTGCAAAAGAAGCGAGGATATTCCGTGGAGGGAATGAAAAAGGAGACAGAGAACCAGAGAGAGAGAGAGAGAGAGAGAGAGAGAGAGAGAGAGAGATGAAGTCGAGAAAAAGAACGGAGAGAATAAAAACGCACGCACCCGTGGACTTTCTCGTGGCCTACATACAAAATAGTTGCACTCTTTGCGGCCTCTCCTTGTTCGAGGAACAAGATGCCTCTGCAACGCAAAAGTATCCCGCCATTTCACCTGGCGCGAAGTCAAACGAGCAGGCGCGTCTTTACGCGCTAAAAGGAACGTGCGGACAATTGGAAATTGGAGTGGAGTAGTTTTTACTTTGATCGCGAGTGATTAGATGGCCTCGTGGATTTACGTTCGAGGCAAAGTAATTGGATGGCGTTGGAAATGGATATTTGAAAGGACAATCGAGGTTTATATGCAGCCTAATCTCAAAATTATCGATTGAAATAATCCTGTAAGCGAAGACATGGCCAATTGAATTCTCGACACGATTGAGAGCACGATTGAAAGTTAAGATTGAGATAATTCCGTGAATTATCCTATGAAATAATCCTATGAAGAATCAAATGGCTCTTGCGTTAAACTAATGATTTTCCTTTAGATTTTGAATATTAGTTATGAAGAGGCAATGTCCTTAATGTGTATACGATATGATAAATGGCGATAATAAAAGGAAGATATCAGGATGCATGGACGATATTTGAATCGAAAGTTTTCGCGACTATATATATATGTACATATACATATATTTCGCTACTCTAATTCGTCTTATTAATTCTTTTTTTACTATTAAAGTAACTACGACCATCCGTGTGTCTAAAATTATCGTATGGTCTGAATATATATGTATATATATATACACATATACATATATTTCGCTACTCTAATTCGTCTTATTAATTCTTTTTTTACTATTAAAGTAACTAAGGCCATCCGTGTGTCTAAAATTATCGTATGGTCTGAATATATATATACATATATA
>JBCFXI010002880.1:0-15046 GCA_038496175.1 Ampulex compressa
TATATATATTTTTTTTTTTATATATATATATAACAGAACAAAGGATCAGAAAGAATCTCGAGTCTTTCCGCGCGGCGATCGCAATCGAACATCTCGACGATCGGCCCGTCTCGAGATCGATTTCGATTCCGCGAGGAGCAACCGTTCGAAGCGGGCACGAGGCGCCTTAGTGAAAAAAAAAAAAAAAAAAAAGAAAAACGTTTCAACGTAAATATGATCGTACTTACTTCCGCGTTGTGGAATCTGTGCAGCTGAAAGCAGAAAAAAAAGACGGGCGTAAATTAGCGTGAAGTAGTGGGAGGCAGGTACGACCACGGAGGCCTGGCCGCCTCTTCGTCGTGGGCTCTCTCGTTTACAGATACACATTAATAGTCAAAAGTATAATAACATGTACACAAGTCATTATAAAAGGAACTTAGTTGCATACACGAATCCCAACTAACATGTCACTAAAGGGCTCAAAAGGGCAAAAAGGGGGTCGGGGTGGTCGGGCGGGCGGGCGGGGGCAGAGGTGTGACGATGCAAGTGTCGGAGATGCATTTCTGGTAAGCGAGCGGTTCGGTGAGTATCGTTCGTGTCTCGTGATCGGATTCTCGTGTTTGCCTTGTTTCGAATGGAGGTAATGTCGCTATGTCAGTGGTGTCGTCGCCCAGAGCCACGGAAATCCTCGATTCGCGGCGCCGCCACGATTCTCACGCTGAGAGCCGAGGGGGCCGCGAGGATCGAGATCGTTCGGGGCGCGATGATCGTGTGGCTCAACGATATTCTTATCGAATGCACGTGTGTCCATGCGTTTGGAGATCGACGCCTGTCCAAATATCCCTATACGTATCCGTGCTCTCGAAGCTCTTCGTACCTCCCCCCCTCTCTCGCTCTCTCGCTCTCTTCTCCTTCCCCCTCCCTCCTCCTTCTCCCTCGAAACACGTATTCGTATATTTCGAGAACGAGCATCGCTCGAAACGCATGCACCCGCGCTAAAGGAGATTAATGATCCTCCGAACGACACGTACTCGTGCTTTTAGAGATTAATAAAGGCCCCAGTGCCGAGCAATTTGCACGCTCAGACATTGGCCATTGTTCTAATCGCCCGTACCCTCTCCCATGGAAATCGACGATCCTTTCATACGAACGCACCGCTGCGCTCAGAAATTGATTATTATTCTAACAGTACGCGCGGCTCTCTGATAGAATAGTAATGCCCTGGGTGCCGCTCGTTCGATCCTTCCGACAATAACCGCCGTTTCAGGGCCGTCGATCCCTGCCGCGATCGGTGGCTCGACGATCCTGATCCGAAGCGACCATCCTGATCCCCGAATCCCGAAAGACTCCGGGAGTTCGCGGCGACGGTGCGAAGGAATTTAAGAGCGAGTCGAGGCTCGATTCGGCTTCGATTGCCTCTTAAATCTTAAGCCGTACGACGATACCCCTGTTCTTTGGTGATGGGCGCACATACACGCGCGGCCGACGCTCGTATAAAGCCAATCGCTAGCGGCCATTCGAGCGGAACGGCCATTTTCAATAGGTTCATTTTCCTACGAGCCCGGCTACATCGCCGTTTCGATTTTAATGGCCCTTGCCGATTGATGGTCCCCCCCCCCTTCTCCCTCCCTGAAATAATAATAACGACTGCGTTTTCAATTTCCCCGTAAAATTAGCCCCAAATTGGATGTAATCACGGCCGGCCATTTTTTTTCTCGCTGAGCCTTTAATTTCATTGGGCGAAATTGTCGATGGTAGAAAAAAAAATAAAAGAGTTTGTTATTCCCCCCTTCCCCCCACCATCGACCCCCCGCCGCGCTCATTCGCGATCGAAAATTCGTTTTCGCCTAATGAACGAAATCGTACAAATGTGAAATCGCGTTATTCCTTTATCAGCCGGGCGGTCTTTAATATTGATTTTTCGTTATTCAGAAATATCCATTGTTTAAACCTCGATATTTAATAATGGACACGTAATTGCTTGCCCATCCCGGAGTGCCCATTAAATTCCCGAGAAGTAAGACAATGGACATCCTGGCCGAGTCGTTCCTCCATTTTTCTCGATTTCGTTCCGGTGCAACGTTTTTCGGTGGCCAAAGTTCCGAAGGAATCCTGGGATTTTCTACGCTATTTATCATAGCAGGGCAGCCTGGATTCCGGCAGGTATAGGAAGCACGACTTGAAATCGAAGCGCGAAGCCACTCATTGGCATCCGACTTTGCTTTACATCATAATATTTACTTTACCCTCGAGGGAGAGAGAGTCGGGCTATCGCGATATTTTATTTTTCATTTTAATCGCCTCAAATCCAACCGAATTCCCGCCTCGCAATGTTTGAACGTTCAATATTTACGCGCCGATACTCCCGCCCCTGTTTACCCTTTATCCAACCCGATCAGCAAGTCACGCATGATTAATCGCCGATACGCTTGCCAATCGCGACATCTTACGAGCAAAGTACAAATAAAACAATAAGAGAAGCGAGATAGACGACTATTTACAAAAGGGACGTTTTAAATTCCACTTATCCTTGCTGCTTAACCGCCTCGCGAGCTGACCAGCGGACATTTATACCCAACAATCGTCCCCGCTCATTTTTACCCCCAACGATCGCCCCTTGAGAGCCTTATTTATACATAATACGCCTCGTTCCCCGACGTATCAGCTTCCCCGAACAATAAACGCGAGCACTTCGGTCCGGCATTTTCAGGGCGCATTGAAGAAAATCGGCGGAGGGGGGGGGAGAGGAGGAGGGGGCGGGGCGAGGCAGGATGAAAATGGCCGACAAAGGGCGACGTTTTAACGTGGACGCTCTAAACGTCATTATCCGTGGACGCTTTTCAGGCGGTAAATTCGACTGCGATCGGGCCGCCTAACGGTCGATTTCAATTCGCCGCGGCCGAGTTTCCGTATCGCCTCGCCTTTGGTCTATCGGGGAGCGTGACGTTGCGTTTCATCCTCCTGGCGTCGATTCCTGGATACGCGAAATGGAATGCCAGCTCTAGCGCTCGAGCAAAGGTCCCGAGGGCGACGAAAGGGGCGGGTTGGGGAGGGGGGGTATTAAAACGAGAAAAAGAGTGGCCGAGAGGCAATCGTATGCCATTAGCAAACTGGCCGATAACGAATGAAAGGAGGGCTCGGAAAAAAAATGTCACCGGGTAGAGAAACGTTGGTCCTATGTCCGGCCGATGGCCAGGAACGAAAATTGACGCGTTCATTATTGTCAGGACTTCCGAAAGGCGCGCCCTCGCTGGGACGCTGGATTTTATTCGTTACAATCGCGCGCGTGCCATTTGCCAATCGTTTCGGAACGTGAATTAACACTATGCCCTTTTGGGAGCCTATTAATGGCTTCGCGCTAAGATATTTGCACCGTATGCGTATATGTATATGCGAGTCGCTCTTCTCGTCGTTATTGGCGGAACGTGTAAATGCAAAAATTCCTTCTAATCCAATATACAATGATATAAAGAGCTGTGAGAGAAAGACGCGAAAATCGTTGAAAAAGTAGTAGAATTATGATTTCGTTTTATTTTTCTTTTTTTTTTTTTTACAAAAGTCTTGATATCTGAGCGTTAATCTTTCTCGCGAGGTCTATTGTGTACAAGGTACTCTCCTTTCGAGGATAAGTTTTGGAGGTGCAAAAGAGCTTTGATTAACTTTTCGCGAATAACGTTTCGAGCTGCCGCATCGTCTGTTTTCTTTGGTACGATCCTGTGTGTCGTATGCCGGTCAAAGGACACTTGCTAACCCGTTTGACAACGAAAGCTCGTCCCTTTAAGCTTGGAAATCCTCTTGTCCGCGAGAGCTAATGTGTGCAAGGAAATTCACATTTCGTGCCGCAGAGGGAAGATGCGTGAAATAATACGAGCTCGGATTTTGCGCGCCGGTTAGATTCTTCTCGTTTTAATCTAATCGAATTAAAACACGTGCCTTTAGGAGTGCTCAAACATTTGGCAAACGTCGGATTTGTAATTCTCGTCAACCGCCTGAATTTTTAATCTCGAACTTTAGACGTCCCTTTCTATCGCGTTTCGTTATTAATACCAGACATGCAGGATTAAAATCAGATTCGAAAATACTGACATTCGGTGTCCCTTTTTTTTTTTTAAGTCCGTCCTGTTGATCTGCATGTTATCGCGAAAGGAACGCATTACAAGCCGGCCTGTTAATAATTCACAAAGCAAGCGGAAGAAGACGAAAAACCGTATCGATTTTGTCGCTTCCAACAATCCGTTTCGCGTTGAATTTTGAAATAGATCATATCGCGGGTTCCCCGCGGTGTATTTAATGTTTCCCATTAAGCTTTCATCCGGAATTAATTATGACCAAGATTGAAAATAGGTACACGAAATCCTTTTTCATTATGTAAAGAAATTAATCGAGTTAAGTCACGTTTTGCCCATGGAGTTCCTCTTAAATCCATTCCAATGAAACTGATTTATCGGCATTCGTCCCGCGTTTCTGCGAATTGCTTTTTACATTTTCCGCAAAAATAGTAGGTTCGTTATCAGGAAATCCCGCATGGAATTTTTAATCGAATCCCATAGCAATTATTGTTTACGCAGAATTATTAGAAATCGTTTTTTGAATATCAAGAGAATTAGTCCGCGAAAGTAGGTTACGATCGATCCACATTGTTCGTGATAAATTTTAAATCATGGAGATATTTGAGCGGTACAAAAAGAAAATCCCACAATTACCGCTTTCCATTTACATAAAAATAGTTTCCCTCTTTCGATAATACAACAAATACGCACTATTATTCTACGCATCCAAGAAGCACGCCGATTTCATAAAAACGATCTTTTGCCACACGCGTACTCGATTGCTCCACAAAACTGAGATTACCTCTCCTTTACCATAAGTGTCATTATTCTTTGTCCTCCTTTTTTCGTACAACGCGAAAAGACGTTTGCGACGAAATCCCGTCCGCGAAAGTATAAAGTCGGATCCGTAAGGACGCGCGACGTTTCCGAGAAAAGCCGTAAGAGCCGGATGTGAGGAATCGATTCTACATTCCCAAAACGGCTAAGTGGGCCAGGTCCGTTCGAGCACAGCGGGATGAAGCATTAACGAGAGCCGTCCGGGAAATCTGACGTGCGATGCTCCGGCGTTGCAAGTGAACATTCTGCGAAAAATAATTCAGTAGCCGGGGACACTCTGTACGGATAACCCGTCCGGATCTCTGGGACACTTTGACGAATATCCGGCGGAGATTCGATCGGCTTGCGAGGAAAAATCTGATCGCGTGTACATCGTCATACCTTCGTCCGATGGAGGAACTTTTTTCACCAATTGGCCCGAACTAGACTTTGCACGGATACAACCGCTTCGAGTTAAAAGAAAACAAATCGTAGATTTGTGTTTAAAATGAAACAGTACATTAATCGATTTATGCGGAGAATATTGTTTACCGCGATGATTGGATTATATGAAAATTTTTGTTAACAATGGTAATGATTTATATATTCATTTTTCTTGCCTTTATTGACCTCGACACTTTTTATTTTTATCCATTTCGAGAAACAGACGAGATAAGTTATAAGTATGGTCCAATTTTTCTCGTCTTTTTACGATCTGAGACGAAGCGATATGGTCGAAGGAAGCGACTCAGAAAATCGTAGCTTAGGACAAATCGTTCGACTATCTTACAATTGGGGTATTTCCGGTTATATCCATCGCGCAGCTGCCAATAGCGATCCGTATCGATGGGCCATGATTTACGCGTGCACGCTCGGCTAACGGTTTAAGATTCGCACTGTGGCTATTGATTTGAACCGGTCAACCGACCATCCGGGTGTACGAATAGTCGGAACTGTCTCGAGATATCCGACGTGATTCGAATAGTTTGCGGTGCGTTCGGTTTAAATATGTGTCGCTTCGAACAGCGTCAAATGCGGTTCTATTCTTCTGCATGCTGTTCTTACGATTCTCACTCAAAAAATTAAGGCTTTCATATCTTCATTTATATATCCTCCAGAAAAAATACGATACTTCCCGCCTAGTTACGTCGTGTTTATCAAGTAATTACGAGTAGCTAATTACAGAGATTTAAAAAAGATGGTTTCGGAAAATCGTCGACAAGAGACGGAATTATTAGAACATCCGGAAAATATTAATCGGCAGAATAATAGCACAGCTCGAATCTAGGTTCGCAGAAAGGTAAGTGAAATATTGGGCCGTTATCAAAGCACAAGTATCCGAACAAAGCGTGTTCTGTCGTACATTCGCCTGGTGTTTATACCTCCGGATTATCCGGGTATCCAAAGAGCTAATCCCTGTCGCGGTAAAAAGAAAAACCGTCGAAAAGCGTCACGATCCAAACCTTGAGAGACTATCCTCGTAGACTGGGATTAACGAGTTGACTGCCGCTACTCCCAATCGGAAACGTTCGTGTCTCTTCGGAAGTGCCGATGCCGATGCATGCATTTTTTACAATTTCCATTCATCTTATTCTCACCGCCGCTCTGCCCGATCGGGAAAGTTCGTGTTTCTTCGGAAGTGCCGATCATAATGCACGCTTTTTTTTTCATCTCAGTTCAAATAAACTTAAGAACCAATATGTGTGTATACATATATATCAAGGATGATTTTATATAATACGAAGTTGAAGTACCAATAGTTTTTTCACGATAACTGCATGGAAAACATGGTCAAAATTTCATGGCGGCCAACGTGTTAATCGAACGTAGTTCAAAGTCGGGCAGGCCGATAGGCGGTTCCTCGCAGAACATCGGCGTGGGCGGCTACACAGACGCGTTACATGCGGGCAGGAACAAAAGCGGAAGTGACGGCTCGTCGACGGCGATGCTTTGTACGAAGATGGTGCCCGGTCGAACAGAACGAGACGAGAGCTGGCAAGGTCTACACGCGGGTCAAAAGGTTACGCAGCGGGGAATGCGCGCTTTGAAGGGCCTCTCCTTCGCCCTGCCCGTACATCAGTGGTTCTTAACCTTTTGTACCCGGAGCCATCTCATGGGTTGGCGACATCCCTTTACAATCATCATCCTTAATACGTTTTTGTGCAAACAGGAATCGTGTCATACAAACCCTTTGTATTCTATTATTTTTTTCGTTGTAAAGGTAAAGGTAAAGGTTCCTTTTTTTTTATGTCGAGCTTGACTCGTTCTGTCACTCTCTTTTACTACGTGAGTCAAATGAGTCATTTTACTCACAGTCTTTATAAATATATAGTTTATTTCTAATTAATATTTCATTTTTTGAGCGTCATATAATCTGTTTAATTGGTAATACAAATTTTTACTTTACTTTCTGATATTTTGGTTTAAATGCTTTGCAACATTTTTTTCTATTAAATCTGCTGCTTGATTGCGAAAAGGTTAAGAACCACTGTGGTATATTCTCGACGATCCTCGCCTCCTCTTTGGCCAACGGCGCTAAGAACACGGCCGATCGGTTCGATCGATGGCCCTCGCGGTTTTCGCACGGAATTTCGAAAACCGCCTATCACGAATCTCGCGGTTGTCCGCCCGTTTATCCTCGCGAATGATGACGCGCGTGCAAGGATTCGGTTGCTCTTGGCCTACCCGTAAATTCCCGACTGCTCGCGAAATTCCTCACTTTGCTTTGGCGAAACTCGAAGAATACCTTAACCCCTTAACGTTTGGTGCTTAATAAATACATCGCTTCTTAAAACGTTCGTATTTTCCGCGCTCAATTCTTTATTGACGCCATATTGATTTCTATCATTTTTATATCGTAAAATGTTTTATAAAAAGTTTGACAAAAAGAGAGCTAAATGGCTTTGAACGATCGCAGTGACTAATAGCGACGCGAAGAGAAATTAATTATACGATGGACAGTGCCGCGGAAGTGAAATGAGAATTTTGGTTTGCCGAGAGAACTTTTGGCGCAAAGCTAAGAAATGTTAAAATAAAAACTATTGAAGGTAAACTTTCACAACTCGACACGCTTAACGAGTCGCGGTTCGTCGACGAGCTTCTCGGATCGATAGGAAAAAGTTTATGCTAACGCGCTTTTCCTCTTCCGGGATTTCGTCGACTTTAGCGAATCGAGTACGAAGGACGCGTTAGCACCGAAATGATCAATTTGGCAACACTCACATCTCGATACGCGTTACGTCACCAGAGACATCTGTGGGTCATATTTTATTCCTCGCGTCCAACTCGCGATTTTGGATCGTGTCTACGGTCTCGTCTACTTATTTTCCATTCGCAACGAAAGATTCTAAAGAATTGAACGTGCGAGAGGTTAGTGGTAGAAAATTAAACTTAACACACTTCAGAGCCTTAATTCTTCAAAGTACCTTCAAGTATCTAATTCATATAACATTTTAATGCCACCCGAATAATATAATCACGAAGTCTCTAATTATGAATACAGTGCAAAGATACTAGGGTCTGTGTGTCGATCTAATTATCCCAGTGTTCCATTTTTTTCTACACCTTTTTTCGATTCTTCTATTTAATATTTATACAGTTTTTAATCTCTTCAATTTATATATATATATATAATTTCTAATTCTATTATTATTATTCAATATTTAATCATCGAACAACACCTTAGTGGCCACAAATGATCGTGCCTATGCGAGAATTCTACTCCAATAAGACCAGATCGAAAATAAAAAATAATTTGCGATGAGATTCGTGAAAATAGTATACGCGAATTAATAAATGTACCAGTGCAAAGATGCTTTAACAAACACATCCATCTTCCATCTACCACTATCCTCCCATTGCACTCACGGTGGAAATTTTCAAACACGTTTTTTCCTTCCCTCCTGGCGAACGTTTCCATCCTCCCTTTAATGCGTCCCCTGGAATACGATTCTTCGTGGCCACGATCAAAATCGAGTTTGTCACGAGGCACGAAGACTTTCCGGAATAACTCAGGAATGATTGCGATCCGGGCGAGGAACCTGCTGGCGTCACGTGGCCCCAATAGCCCCTGATATATAATAAAATAATACACCCAGGGTCTGCCGCGCATTTACATGGGCCACGTGGCCTCGAATACGGCGTAACCGGTGCAAGGACGCGGCTTCCTCCAGCAATAGGCCGGGCATCCAGCCGGAACTTCCTCGCTCCTTTCGAATTCTCTCGCTCGGCCCGGATTTATGACGGCGATTCGATTTTATTGCTTATTGCTCCGGGACACGCCGCGCGGATATTCGCGGTGCGCGACGCAGAGATGTCGGCTGATTTTTTACTATTTCGCCCTAAGCGCTGCACCCTCGAAATCATTGATGATTAATCCCTTGGATATAGGTGGAAGTATTTATCGCGTCGATATTACTTGAAAGATGCACCGTGGGTTTTGAAACTGACAAAATTTTGAACATCGCCTTTTTTTTTTAATGGATTATTCGTACTGGATATTTAATAATGATGCTGTTAATTATATTATAATGCTGGATGCTAATGGATAATAATGCTGTTGGAATTATATTCCTCTTTTGATGGATTATTTGTTTTGGGATCTTCGCGAGGTTTTTCTGTTGAAAGTAATTTTTATGTATGGAAGACGATTTATAATTTGCTCTGTTTTATCATTGGAATTTTTAGGGAGATTTATCTTATATTTCGGTTATTTGTGTTTTGTGATGGTACAAATCAGTGTTATAGTACGAAATAGGGTGTAGATAAACGCGCGCGTGGTGAATTTGAAAAAGTATGGATTACGTGAATTATGTTACGCGAACTTTTTTTCTTCTGGATATTTAATTTTGGAAGAATATTAGGAGCGAGGGGTATCGTTCAAATTCGTTGACAAAGTAAAACTTGAAGCAAGAACGATTACTCGTCGTTAGCGATGCAGGCGGGTCTGACTTAACGATAGTCGCACCACTGTCGCGCCTAACGCGGAGATCATCACTGCACAGGATTCGACTCTCCATAGTCCACGTTTATTTTCAGCCGCGGTTCCATTTACGTACTTTTCATCCTACAATCTATCGTTTGATACTTCATACGACAAATCTTATTGTCACCGGACGATATTTAGATTTTCTCGCTATTCCCGCCGACCTGCTTTCTGTTACAAAAGATTCTGGAAAGATTGAGAATGAAGCACGTCGAATGCCAAAGAATAAACTTTCCGTAATTGACTTTTCTTTTAAATTTCGATACTTTCACCATACCTGTGTTCTCTTCTGCACACTCTTATATCATTAATAAAGGAGAAATAACTTACCTTTACCATAGTTTCCGACTATCGCGAATAGTTTTAAATATTGACAATAATACATTGATATACCAGGATCTTCGAATCGAATAAAAAAGGCAAGCGTAATTGACTTAAGCGCGTAAATGGAACATTAATTAAAAGTCGCCGTGGGCTATAGAGTGTTAAACTCACCCCGTGTTTTTCCCCCGCGGTATTTGGCCGATCCGCGCACGATAATCGGACCTCCTCGTCTCCGCGTAAACGGCCGACAAATGGTCAAGCGCCGCGGCAAATCGATTCGCAATTTCGCCGGCAAATTATAAAAGTCCACCGAATTTACGGCCGCGCATCGTGGAAATTATTCGAAGCGAAGAGAGCATCCCAGGGATTTCGATGCTCCCGCTCGAGAATTAACGCATTCCGCCGAAAGGAACCCACTTTCGACGAACGCTTTTTCGCTCGTCGAGGACGTCATCCTTTCGAAAATATCCGATTGGCAAGCAAGCGATCGGTCGCGATGAATAATGGCCGCGCAATTGACGGCTACCAGCGTTACTTTTTTTTTTTGTCACCAAACGACAAAGGTGTCCGATTGTGAAATAAGGATACGCTATTGTTGTTGAAAATACTCGGGCGTACCGGAAGTCTCGTTTTAAAGCGTGCATTAGTTTTGCCCCGCTGCCAATCCAATGACACAGGAATATCGCCCGAAGGGATGACGGCCTCGCCCTCCAACTTCACAGAATATCTTTCGACGTGACCCAGAACGATAACGGAGCGTACATCGGGCCAGAAACTTTCCAAGGGGACGAGCCGCGGAGCGTTTTATCCGGGCGGAAGATAAGCGCCAATTTGGCGGCAGTTTAATCGAGCGAAGGTTCATTATATTAACACTATTGGGTTGCGTACAAAGGGCCTCGCAGCGCGTCCGCAGAGGCCAACGATTTCCTCGAGATAGAGATGAGGGTTAATTTAGAGCCGACTCGCCTGCTCGAGCGGTCAGGTATAAGGAACGCGTCGTGCCCGAGGCTGAATTTCGTATCGTCCAGAAAGAGAGCTATGGTTATTTCAGTCTCCATTTTCTCGGCGCCCTTTGTCGGTAACATTTTTATTAGACCTTGGCAAGCTTTCTCTCGGAAGCTTCCCAACCCTCCTCGCCATCGAAATACTTCGCGAAAATGCCCTAGGAAGAAGAGCGATCTCCCCAAGTTCGGTATTTTTCAAACGCACCAAATGCCTGATCCCCAGAATTTCACGCGTTCATTTTTGCAACCTGAAGATAAGCGAAAGTATCTCTCCTTCTCGATAAAACCTCGATACAGTATCACTGAATTCCGCGATTTCGAAATACTCTTCCGTACTCCCTCTATTTCGAGAGATTCACTCCCTCGCAAAACCGCGCTTTAATATTTCGTACAATATATATATACACGTACCGATGTCCCAAGTTCTTTTCTTTTCTTTTTTAAATTCCTTTTCCAACCTACTCTTTAACTCTTATGACTTCTATTTTGCAGCCCCGCGCAATTTTGTTAGCCCCGCGCTGAAATATCTCGCACGACATTTAATAAGCGTCGCGACGACGTAAATTACGCATCGTAATCGAGCGTGTTTTACAAGGCCTCCCCGGTGTCTCGTGGAGAAGGAAAATCATCATTCTGGGTCACGAGCGGCTCGGGATATCAGGGCCGGCCGCCCCGAAACGAATTTCCCCCGGCAGCCTCTCCGCGGAGTGTCGAGGTACACGGGCCCGGTAACAGGGCGAGATACGTTGCATTGGCACGTAACATCGAGGGTTAAGGAGTTGCTTGCTTCTGGCGCGCCTCCGTGGCTCGATACGACTTCGTCGAATGTTGTGTGTCGAGTGCGCTCCTTGTACGTACTCCCCCTTTCGATTGCCACCGCCGATCGTGTGGGCCTCGGCTCGGCAAATGTATGCGCGAGAATCGCTCGAGGTGCACAGGATGAACTGGGAATCGACGCCAAGCAGGACGAGCTGGCTTAATGGATAGGCGAGCGAGCCTTGTAAAGGACCAGGGAGACTCTCGTCGCTGAATGCGCGAGATGGCGCAAAAAGCGGTCGAAAAACTGGACGATCCTCTGGACCACGCGGATGAAAGATGGAAGGCCATCGTCGTTCTTTGCGCCGAACTTCTGGCCGAAATCGGGAGGCTGTTTGCTCTGAACTCTCGCAAGGATGCTCACTTCGATCGTCGCGAGGGATCGAGAGGAGGACAACTTATCCGCGCTTTCGACCAGTCGATTCGCGAGGCGCGAAAAGACTTCCTCGATTCTTAGGGATCGATCTGATTAATCAGAGGTATTGAGTGAGTGCAAAAAGTGAGTTTCGATAGATGGAGTTATGAGAAACTCCCCAGGAACTTTTGCACTCGTTCAATACCCTGGTCCAAGAGGTTCCTTGGTGCGAGAGACGCGCGTGGTCGCGAGATACGCTATCATCCTTATTTGATTATATCGCGGTATAATCGTGCTATGTCACATTTTCGAGGGAAAGTGAGGTATGCGCATGCGCCATTCTGACTTGCGTATACGACATAGCTTACGATCCACTATACAGGATGTAATCGGATAAAAGGTATAAGCGTAAATCGTATCTTTCACGAAGCTCGCCAGTATCGAGTCCTCTTTCCAGCATCCGCCATCCCAAAATCCGCGTCTCGCTTCCCACGTGTCCGTCCTGTGCTCCTCGAGCGTCCTTCGAAATGTGATCTATTCCTGTTATGTGCGACCTCTTTCCAACGGGTTTAACATTCATGCTTTGTCTTACAGGGTTTCGACTAAGATACTGGCTTTGGCTGAGTAAGGGCTAAGGGCGGGCAGGGGCCAAATACTACCTGCGTAAGGACCTCAAATTAACAGCTAACAGGGTTGTCTCTGTATTACGATGGATTCTAAATTCGGGATTTATCTGGCTGGGGAGTGTTCTGCACGCAGCAAAATGCTCGCGTTGAGTAAGACAGCATTGGACGCCAAAGATCGACGAGCCTTGCTCGTTTGGCAGGCCGAACACCTGCCCAGGACCCATTCTTATCGTCTTTCGAGCGTGCCTCGAGCTTATTCCAACTGGATCTGGAAGTCGAATGAGCCAACGCTTCTTCCACACAGCGCAAACGCAGCACGCAAATCGTCGACGTGTAAAGATCGCGCAGTAAAAGCGATATCTCACTCTACGACGTATCGTAAACACTCCTTTCCTCGTAAAAACCCTCTTGCAAAGCGAAGGCAACCTCGAGCGTCGGGATGCAGCATTAGAAAATACGCTGCGCCAGAAACGATCCTCGAGGGACTTTGCGATTGGCCCTGAGATTGAATGATACAGCATAAACCGTAGAAGAAGAGAGTCTTTCGTATGGGATCAGCTCCTGAACCAAATCGCCCCTGTGTCTCAATAATGAGAAACATCTTCGATCTCTTCGCGAGCTGTAGTGACATAAACGACGAAGGATCAAACATGCGAGGGCATTCGATCATTTAAGTCACTTCGACTGAAAAAAAAAAAAAAAAAAGAGAAAAAGAGAAGCGCGAAAATGTGTTTCTCTATCGAGACACGTGGGCGAGTCCAATCCCAGAAACGATCCAATAACTTTCTCCTAATCGACGATAGGCCGTTAATGTACCAGGAATTCGGTGCGTGATACGTCGAGGCTTGCACGCGAGCTGCGTTTACGGTCGGAGGATAAAAAAAAGCAGGAAACACGCTCGATACGCCATAGGCACGGTGGTACGGCTTGCCACGGGGCAACAAGCGGAGTCGTCGAGGTTTGGCGCGGCAGTTCGTCTAAAGATCACTTTTCCCCGTGTACGTCTTCGTGTCGTATTCTAAGGACAAAGACGCGAGAGACAGAGAAGGGCACAGGAAGCGAGGGCGCGGCTGGCCCTGGTTTCCATGCCTTGGCACGTAGCAAACAAGCGAAACAAACTGTTGGCCCGCCGCCGTCGTCGAAGTCGCACGAGGGGATTCCTCGTGGGGCTAGGGTGTCCTGCTTCGAATTTCGAAAGCGACGTCCCGCGAATCGGCGCCAATCTACCTCCGCGAGCCTCTCCATCCGCGCCTTCCCCTCTGGCCTCGAACTCGCGGTCCACGCAGAGATCCCGAGTGCCTTCCGGCCAATGTCAGATGTCCGTCGAGTTCGCGAAGCCTTGCATTCCACGATCAAAAAAACCCTGGACCTCTTTGACACTATTCCTACCAGCCATTTTCCAGACAGGCTCAAACGTCCCTAATATATCCTTAAAGAAAAAGAGCACGAAGGAAATATGTCGATAGATCGATTCATCAAGAAAATCATGAAAAGTCTCACAAGTGAGCGCGTCTCAAAGTTCTACGATTTCTCAAAGAAATCACTGACCGCTCGTGGGTAGGAATAGTGTTAAAAATCATCCTTCTTTAATTAGACGACTTGGAAGAACCAGGGGTCTAATATTCCTTCTCATCGAGGAATCAAAGTTCGACGCTTTGCTTCCACGGAACTCGACGGTTGGGAGGTATTCGCGTGGATCTAACTCATAGGTTTTTTTGAGGCGTGTTTCCACGGAGGAAGTCTCCATGCTGGCTTTCCATCGGGATCTCGAGTGGAGCAGGGGCAAGAGGGGGCCCCTCGAGAGTCCCGGGTGGCCCTTGAGCCGCGTTAGCGCGTATCCAGGAAGAAACTCGGGGACACCCTATGCGTATGACCCGCGAGGCCCGCGATTCGCCCTTCTGATAGTCCTCGGCTGTCCCGTCTGCCCCGTTCCTCATGCTTTTGCGATGCCGATTTTCACGAGGCTCAGCGCGACAGCTCGCACGGCCCTCGGGAGAACAGACTCGAAGACGCAGAGCGTAGGGGAAAACATTCGTTAGAGTCGCTCTAATTACAAAGTAACACACATATGTATGTATGTATATATATACATA
>JBCFXI010002881.1:0-15044 GCA_038496175.1 Ampulex compressa
TATATATATATATATATTTTATTTGTGTGCGTGTGTGCGCGTGCATATATATATATATTCGAGGGTAATTCGTCAGCTATGTTAATCAGTACCTAAAACACCGATCTTCGCGATCGGTCAATGATCTCGATAGATACGATATCAAATAGGAATGTCTCTGAAAGCCCATTCCGCCACAGACGTTCCGCGTTTCGTCTCGAGTAAAAATGTACGGTTATTGTTGGCGCTGAAAACGATGCGCGTCGTTCAGGGCTTTGGCATCCGGAAACACGAGGCATTCGTCCTCGGGTATAAAACGTTTATGCGAAACTTCTTGGCAACGCCAGTGTCGTTCCGCAACGGTACCAATTTCGATTCAAATCGAAGGGAACTCGCTTCGCTTGTAATGAGAATCAATCCGCTGTACGTGTTACCAATTTCGAGGAGGGATTTCATTTATATTTTCCCCGAGGAGCCGTTTGAGGTTGAATCGGTGCCAAGCGCGGCGGTTCAAGGAGTGCATTCTCTTACAGGACTTGTTACTCGCTACCGGCGCCGTGGTCGTCAAAAGCATCGAGGCTCTGCAGGCACAGAGGGACAAAATCAAGATCATCGCCGTGCAGCCCTCCATACACGACAAACATATTATTGGTGAGTGAGGAAAACGATCTTATTGGCGAATGTACCACCCTAGGGAGTAATACTCCCTTCTCATTGGTCAATGTATAATCTCATCGGGTAACACTTACTTATCATTGGTGAATCTACGATTGGATGACACTTATTTCTTATTGGTAAATGTACGATCTCTTTGAATAATACTCATCTCTCATTGGTGAGCGTATGACTCGAGTGAGACGATGATCCGATTAGCGAACAAGAATAACGATCTCTTGTATCCGTAATGAAAAGTTAACCCTCGTTGCTCCAAGCGTGCCTGTCAAGTGGCGTGAGATATCCGATGTCCGTTTTTCATCAGGCTGGCACCAAAAGACACGGGCGATAATCGTAGCCGACGAGTGGATAATCGAGTGCATCAGCCAGTACAGGGTGGTGTCCATGCGGACGTTTCTCCAGGAGCTCGTGCCCCAAGACGTCATTGCCCTCGGTCACCCGGAATTGGTCGAGACCGATGGTGATCTCGTGGACGAGAACGAAGTACGGATGTCGTCCGACGAGGAGAACGACGTAACGATCGTACAAGGGTACAAGAGTACGAACGACATGTACTAACACCAGCCTATATTCTTCTTCCAATCATTGACGGACAGTTTAAGTTATTATATTCGTTATGTATAGTTTAATATGATACGAGTTATCGTTATTGGAATTTATTCGACGTTTTTCTAACAAAAATAACATTTGTTTCTGTACGTATCGCCCCCCTTCTTTTCATTCACCCGACCCTCTACGCGTGGACCTTAGATAAGGGATCTTCTCCAAATATTGCCGTCAACGTTCGTAAGTAAAAAGTTATAAATATGTACGAGTACCTGTATCGATTTAGGAAACCTGACTGGCGAACGATGGAGAGCTTACGATTCCACTCTGACATTCGCGCGTTTTCTCCATCACTGTTCCGCGATATAATTCTTCTCGCAATCGAGCAAGTACGAAAAAGCCAAGATACATCATAAACTATATAGTATACAACACGACATAATAAAATATAACACATCAAACACAAAAAAAAATAGAACACATCAAACAAATCCTTCGACAGTCCACAAGTTATATTCGCAGCTCTGCTGCGATAATCGACTAAAATCCTGTCGGTTTCTCGCTCGAGTTTCCCATCTCGCTCCGCGTATTTATCTCGCTCTTCGTGACCTAGGTAATCATTTCTCCCGGCGCCAACCTCTCTTTCCCCATTCGTCTGCCTCTCCCTCCTTTTCCATCTCCATCTCCGCACATCTGACCGTCTCTCTCTCTCTCTCCCCTCGGTTCATTATCCCCTGGACGGATCTCGAGGCACAGACACCAACTTGGCAGGCAGTACTTTTCAATCACAATAAAGGGGTGGAATCCGTTTATGTAGGGCAAGAGGGTGCTCGCCCTACGCAGCGTGGCTCGAGGGACGGAGGGCGAAGGGGGACTGCCTGTGTACGAGGGACATCGAGGGTGCTCGCGTATTCACCGAGACACGCGAGCCATATTGATTTGCCCGGGACCACCTGTAGCCAACTCTCGTCTACTATCTCCCTCTCTCTCCCTCCCCCCACTCCCCTCCCTTGCTCTCCTCGTATCTACGTATCTCCATCTCTCACGCACCCACAGCGCCCGTCATGAATCCCAACCGACCGCGAGTTTATACCGTGATACATATTGCCGCGTCTTACTATCCACTTGCTCGTCTGCTTATTCGTCGTGTAGATTAAATATTGTACGTAGGGGAAGGAGCGAATTTATGGATCATCGCATTGTGAAAAGTCGAAGCTCGTTGATTAAATGGAATGTCGTGAGGTAGGTCGATCGATTTGATTCGAATTGACGGGAGTTTTATTTGATTAACACAGTTTTTATTTCATTTTTATTTACGAGGCTTTATTTGATTAACGAAAAACGATGGTGTACTAGAGTTTTATTTATTGATAATCTCGATATTTATGTCAGGTAACGCGATGATAATAGGGTTAGTAGAAGACGTTGAGTATCGGAAATGTGGGAAATTTAATATGTTTCGATAGAGTTTGACTCTCGGCATTAAGGATGATTAAAGATACTTTGTTGATGATAGGGTACGCATCCTTCGGAAGGCTTGTTTTTTGTTCGATAAAAGTGTTAAATTGTTTATTAATTATCACTTTAGAACACTTTTCTTAGTAAACGTTGATGTATAATTATTGCTCGTGGAATCTACCTTATATGGAATTGACTTTCGAATCCTTAACGCTAGGTTAGGATACTAATTTGAGTTACGTCGTTACAAAACTATAATTTACCATTCAAAGAAAATCTTGTATAACTTAAACCAATATTTTTATCGATTTTTTTAAACAAATATTTGCGACACTTGCGCTTCGGATAGAGTAAGAAGTAAAAATACTTGATACGTTTATGGAGCACGACCAAGACAAACGATTTCAAATAAGACGAGCATTATAAATAAATTTGAATTATGAGATCGTAAATTTCTACGACACGAATGTAATGTAGGGTTAAAAATGCCTGATCTTCCGCAATATTTTATCCTCGTTTCTTTCGTTTCTTTTACAACGTTCCTTTTTGTACTCGAAGATTCATTTAGCGTATATCTTGATACGCGATGTGCCAGGTAATCAATAGCCCCCATGATTCCAGGGCTCGCTACGATTTTTCCTCGTCGCGCGATCAAATTTATCGTCTATAAATATGTCTGGCAAATTTGACGTGCGTAAAATGGGTCGTAAATTTCAACAATGTAATCCACCTTCTCTTTAAACCCGACGACCCCCGCCGATCTTTTTTCATGTATCGTACAGGAGATTCACCGAGACGATCTTCGATCATCGTGAGTAAGCTATAAACAAAAAAATGTTGGGTCGATACGGGCTGCTTTTTTTGCCGATCAATACTATCAAGGCATACCTAACAAACCTCTTTGTAATTCTAAATTCCTATGATCATCCTTTAATCTGAAAAGGAATCAGGAGCAAATAGTCAATATGTATACATAAGTATAAATAATCAAATATTACACTTACAAATATTTTATCAAGCATTCAATATTTTTTCAAGCTGAGTAGGTCTATCGAGAGAAAAAATTAGAATGTCGTACAAACAACAATGTGTTCACACACTTGTATATTTTAACTACACACATGCCGGTATTCTTTACGGCAATTCGACCGCGCAAAATCAGCCACGTATATCCCAGCTCGGTTACAACGACTTCGTAACACGCGCAAATCCTTAAATTTTCTTCCTTGGCAGGAGGATTAAAACTTTCGAATCCCAGCACAGTTCTTCTAGGAAGCTTTCACCACGACGAAAGCACTCTCCTCGCAGGACGAGTGGAGGAAAAATTTCTTACCATTTGGCATTATGCGCCGTACCAAACTCGCCTGTCCTATGGCGCTGGTAGAAGACGCACCCTTGCGATTCTAACCCAATTGTGCGCGGAATCGAAGGTCCCCCATTGTGTCTAGCATTACTCTTTCTAGAAGTACAATTTTCATAGACAATCCTCATTTTATGACAATTAAATTATTCTGCCAAATTTGCAATTAAATAATATTCTGCCAAAAAAAAATGCAGTACTCATTTAAATTAAAGCTGACTTATGGGATAATCAGATGAAACCTAATCTATTTCATACAACCTGCATCCTTCCTGTCGCTGCTCTTCATAATATCGAAAAAGCATTTAATTACTTGCATTCAATCGCGTCTTAATAACATAGACGGTGGTAATAGACGCACCACCCTTTGCCTCTCTAACCCAATTGTGCGCGGAATCGAAGCTCCCCCATTGTGTCTAGCCTTCCTCTTTCTAGAAATAGAATTTTCATAGACATTCCTCATTCTTGTCGATCAGCGTGATCGCTAATTAAATAATATTCTGCCAAAAAAAATGCAGTCCTCGTTTAAATTAAAGCTGACTTATGGGATGATCAGATGAAACCTAATCTATTTCATACAATCTGCATCCTTCCTGTCGCTGCTCTTCATAATATCGAAAAAGCATTTAATTACTTGCATTCAATCGCGTCTTAATAACATAGACGGTGGTAATAGACGCACCACCCTTTGCCTCTCTAACCCAATTGTGCGCGGAATCGAAGCTCCCCCATTGTGTCTAGCCTTACCCCGGCTTTGCGGATACCGATGTTTGCGAATCGCCCTCGATTGTGAAGCGTATCGAGACGCCCCATTGTGTGCGCCACGTGTGTACGCGACCTCCACGAGGCGGGCGGGAAGGCCAAAAGGGTGGTTACGATCCATACGGTGATGCACGTTCTCTCCCTTCTTTCCAACCCTTTTTCCACCTTGTTCCACCCTTTCCCCCTCCCCCTTTTTTTCAAACATGCACCAGCGTCGAATATCCGCGATCCGTGAATGGACGACATGTTCGTTCGTTCGTTCGCTGATTCGTCCAACGATGAACCCCGGGATGTGCATAGTGTATTTAGGAGCTCGGCTGTAAATTTGGGATAGTATTGAAATTGGAGGGATCGATTCTTTTTTTTTTTGTTTTTTTTTCCGCAAATCTCTCGGCATTGCAAAGTTGCATGCTCATACCTCATTGTCAGGGGTAGTCAAGGTTCGTGCGTTTTTTTTTAACTTGAACGCTTAATGGTGGGATTGTGTAGTCAAGGACATACTATTGCGATCTCTGCTGTGAATTTGGAAGGGTGGTGGAATTGGAATTCCTTTTTTCCCCAATTTTCTCGATATCGTAGAGTTGCATGCTCATTCTTGACCACCAGGTGCGCTCGATGTTCGTACAGTTCTTTTTTTTTCTTTTTATTTTCCACGCTTACCGCCAGGATTACCCGGCCAGCTATAAACTCCGTTGTAAAGCTGGAGAGGTGCTGAAATTGCGAGAAGCATTTTTTTTTTATTAATCGCCGGATCACCAGAAAAGGACGTTAACTTTTTTACTACCCAAAAGCCTTAATAGCCTTTGTTACTAGCGTAGTAATCCAAGTTCGGATCCCGGTCAGAGCCTCGATAGCCCTTTGTCGCGCGTTTCAGCTTTTCATACATGGTGGAATTTTAAAGCGATTGAATTCGATTTAAATTCGATTACCATTCGAACAAAAGAACTTCGTCCAGTGCTCCGTGTCGCGAGGACGCCCTTTCCTTTCACATCTTTCCACCCTTGGAATTGGTACGAAAATGCCAGTGGTAATCCGCTTAAAATACGCGCCGATGCCCAAAGTCGCGAACGATTATATCTGCTTGCACGCGTCACAGCGCGTTTACGAGCCTCGGCAAATTTAGCCCGATATCAAATTTACACGGTTTTCCTCTCGTTATCGCGGCACAATTACGGCAGGTGTTACGTTTAATTGCGGTGAATCTCCAGTTACGCGTCGCGACTGTGCCAAGCGACGACCTTCCGAAACATCGTTTAATCCTACATAAACCACACAGCGATTTCAAAGTAACGTTCTGTTTACGCCCTTCGCCCCAAGTTAGTTAGGGTTACATCTCGCATTCGTATCTTACGATAAATCGGAAGGTTATTATTATTATTATGTGGAAGGCATCGACTGCACGCATTTTGCAATAAACGTACTCAAATATTTTCCTTGCCTTTGTCGAGATAATATTAGGTGAATAGGAAGATTAAAGCGTGCACATTTGAATTGATTAATTAAATTCACTCCTTGAGGCACAGGATTTCAGATGAAAAATAGACCCACGTTGCACTGGAATTTTATAGGGTTTTAGATGAAACAAAGTTGGTATATTTTTATTAATAAAGGTATAACATCGTGTAAAAACATAACGCACGATTGCGTACACAAGGAATATGTTTGTAACATCGTTCGAAGATATTACCGACTGCTTTACTAAAATAAGACGAAATATAAACCTGTGCACGTGCGGCTACTGCAAGATTTCGAGGTGGGGCTAAAAATGTCCCGCCATGCCGTGAAATATATCGAAAAGGTGGGACACTTTCAATCCATGAAGAGTTAATATGTAAAAGGTACGTTGGTTATGGAGAATTAATTCCTTGAGATTCACCTTTTTTTTTTTTCTTAAGTCAGCTACAGAGAGAATTTGCATTCGGTATCGAGGAGAGATATATTCTTGGTACGCGGCCGATTCGTGAAAAATGTACCTTTCTCTTCATGAAAGTGTTATGTCTTCGAGTAAATTGCGAAGGCGGGGGCGATGTAATCAATTATCCGAAGAGGTTCATAAATTCTGAACCGACTGGAAAAAGTTCTCGTGTACAGAGCCATAGAAAAAGGCGTCTGTAGCTCGAAGAACTCGTCGAGGTGGAAAAATTAAATCTCGATTCCCATCCGACTAAGGGGTCGTAATAATCGCTCCTCGCGATGCGTAGACGTCTCGAAATCTGATCCATTTCGCTTGATCAGCGGCTTTGACAACGACCGTTATTATTACGTGAAAAAACAGAGTAGAAACGTTGGAAACCAATATCCTTCCAAGTCTGAATATGAACTGTAAATATATATATTTAATTATCGGCACAATAGAAGCAACAAACGTAACTACAGCTTCTAATTTCAAGGCTGACTTATTACGTTCATAAAAATATTAAACTACATAAATACTACTATAAATATAAAATATTAAACTACAAACCTATTAAACTCGAAAGACGTGATTAGCTCGCTGACATAATTGTTTTTAATCGCTTTATCACACCAAGTATTTATATTATTAAATACCAGTATTATATTTATATTATTTTGGACGATTCTTTGGGATACACACAGACGCACACACACATGCAGATACCTATAGTGAAGATTGTACATCGATACCATATTCAATCTTCGATTCGTAACGTACTTCGTCCTGACCAGTAAAAACCACTCCACCACTGGGATTTAAATCTGAGCCACTATAACAGCCCGAGGTATTTGAATAAGAGTTCATTGGGTTAACGGGGCTGAAAGGATCCTTCGGATGTTTAGGATGTGGAAGATTGTAAACGAGGATTTAGCAGAAATGTATCGCGCACCATTTGCATCCTATATAATCATCGAAAGAGCCGGCCCGGTTTATGGAGCAGAACTGGCGGAGACAACTAGTGGGGAATTTCTTAAGAAACAGACGGTAGTTTGGAAGCGGCCCAAGAGCCTTGGAACGAGATAACGGAATATCCTTTCTACGGTGGAGATTAAATTTTCAGCACCGATCGTTAAGATCGGCCGGTCCAGTGTCTATTGTTTATTACCACTCAAATCAGAGTTTTTTTTCCCCCCGTTTTTTCTTCCACAGGTATACCACTTACTAACGACGCGAAACCGACCACTTACGAAAATGAACGTTACTATTTTATAACGAAGAATGTCCAAAAATAGCCTCGTCCTCTCAGAATCGTTATAAACATTCCTTTTCGCAAAATTTCGCGAAGAATGTCCAAAAATAACCTCGTCCTCTCAGAATTATTATAAACATTCCTCTTCGCTAAATATGCTGAGAAACATTCTTTTCGAATACAAAATGTTCGGAACGTTCTTAAAAAAAAAAATCGTCCCTCGTGGAAAAAAAATTAAATCCTCGCTCAAATTAGAGTCGACAGAAGGATAATCCGGGCGAATTTAATTTACTTCATGCAATCACCGTCTTTCATGTCGATGCTCTTCGTCGTCCTGAAAAACGCTCATGCATTTGGAGTTAATCGTGCCTTAATGGCGTGGGATCAAAGCAGAAATCGGGATCAACGCGAAACGAGAGCCCAAGGGCTACCCGATAAATGCATTAACAGCGTCCTTGATGATACGATTAAAGTATTTTAATCTCCCCCGTGCGAGCGTCGAAGTGGAAACTGGAGAGTAATTAACGCGCATAGAGCCGATACTCCATGCGTGCGTTTCGATGATCAGCATCGATCACGGACGTCCGTAATTATTTCACTGTGGCAGTTTAGAATGTACTTCTCAAAAATGTATATCGCGAGCTCGTAAAAGCAATCAAAAACATTTACTGGCAAAACTATGCGATGGCTCTACGGACAAAATAGCTTGCATATTAAAATCCACGAGACTTTGTGCTCGAATTTATTTATATTCCTTATATATAATGTAACGAAAAATGTGGTAGGACTGTGCTTCAAGTACGTACTTATCGATAAATAATCGGCATTGCTGAGAGTATTAAAGGGCATAAATCGACGTGTCACGATATACAGAATTGATCATGGATTATTAAGTTATATTTGATGGAAATAAAGATTCTTGGAGATGAGACTAGATTTCTCGATACAAAATGCACTCGAAGACTGCAACTGCACGGTTCTATACTATTCTATACTACTTATGAAATTTTTCTGAATATCACTCGTTACTTTGCTCGAACGTCTGATCTATTTTTTACATATGCTTGAACGTCCGTCAATTATCATTCAACGTCTGTTTTACAATTTTCCATCTGTCGATCGTCCGTACGCCATCGTTCAACTACTTTGTTGCACCGCCGTAAGTGCAACAAATGGCACCAGTGGCGGCTAATGTAAGTTCCATTGGCGGGCTCCATGGCCAGCCGAATGCAATACCATCGATTCCCCTATCGGGAAATGGTCTTTATAAATTGCGATCCGATGAAACTACTCCCGGTAGGTATCTATTATTTTCTCCCAACTTCCACACGGCGCACCGGAGGAATCCTGCGGACCTCCTGTTTTCCACTCACTTGCCCTTGGGTTTATTACACTTCTCCTTTAGATGATTAATTAATCCTGGAACCACTATTTTATATGTGAAACAACCGTATTTTTTTGGAACTTATTTTACACCGATGCGAAATCCAGGAACGAGAATCAATTCCCGGAAAATTAAGGAATGAACATAAAATGTTATGATGAATTTTATTTGCTCACTCCTATGTACGATTTGATATTGCACAGTGTGAGATAAAAGGTGTATTCCTTGAAGAAATAATATTGTATAGCAACGGTTTTCTTATTGGTCGTTGTATATATATATTATATTTTTGTATAAAATTTTTTTGGAATAGTCACCATGATTCTAGATGCACCATTTACATCGTTTGTACGTCGATTTACAAATTAGGGAATATAATTGACGGTTCATATCCTTGTTCACAAACAACTTCCATTCGATCGACCGTCGCAACTCATTCGAGTCGCGGCGTTTTTGAAGAATAAGTCGTTGTGCGTGAACAAGTACGAAAACTGGAAACTAATACGTCGAGAACAGCGCCATTATCTCGTGTTCTATAACATTCAACGTCAGAATTGGGCTCGTTGATCTTCGATGGATCTATCGGGGATGTCTCGATTTCAATGGCAATCGTGGATCGGGAGTGCTCCGCACGCTTCACGCTGTCGCCACCATTCATCCTCCCCTTACTCACCACAATTCAACGGATTGATGCGCACTGATATAGCACTGGGACTCTCGTATTAACCCTTTAACGTAGGAATGAGATAAAACCCCTCGCAGTCGATAAATATTACTCGATACACCCTAACACAAAAGCTATGCAAGTTGTGCAAACGTGAGAAGATTTGTAATAACGTAACCTAGACTTCTTTCGATGTCTAACGCTTGGCGTAGAGATTGATCGATCACGTGACCGCTTCCTCCAATAGCAAACTGAGGCAAAATCACGCGTGAGTGGAAAAACCTCCTCCTTCTATTCCGACCAATGAGAACCCTCTATTCCTCTAGGGCGCCAACTTTCCAGATCGGAATAATACGAGCGTCGAAACGAATTAATTCTCCAGGTTGAAATTACTCCTCAATCGTGGTTAATCGGCCATATCGTTCTCACTACAGAGGTAACTTTGGCGTAGGAAATCTTGGCCAACGAACCGCGAAATAATGAGGAAAATTAAAAAGCCCCCGGCGGAGGAGGCTTTCCCTATTCCTGCCGTGGTAATTGCTTTGAA
Source organism: Ampulex compressa (assembly GCA_038496175.1). Lineage (NCBI taxonomy): Eukaryota > Metazoa > Arthropoda > Insecta > Hymenoptera > Ampulicidae > Ampulex > Ampulex compressa. The sequence goes on from JBCFXI010002881.1 coordinate 10,522, forward strand.
ACTTGGCGGACGATTAATTTGCTCTTCCCCCTTCTCACTCGTCGTAATTTAATGGGGGGCGGAGGGGGGGGCTGGAGGGGGAAGGTTGGGGCAAAATATTGTGCTGCAGGACAACGACCATAATGATGTCTTTTTCCTCAACGTTGATCAGTATTCATGGAATATCGCACGGGATGTGATAATGGATGTGAATTAATTATCGTCCAAGGGCCTGGATGTTTTCTTCCACGATGATGTAAGATTACCTCTCCGTCTGAAGCAAAATATCGTGCCTAATATCTGGTGCAGACCTGGTATAATTTAATATTGTACGTATATATAATAATATTATTCTAATAATAATATTGCAAGTCGGAGATCGCATATTCATATCGTCGCGGAGTATTTGCCCGATTTTTCAAAATTCCATAGAACATGATAAAAAATCTCAAGAAACGCGCCATCATAAATCTGTGCAATTTTCCTAAGAAGCCACTCATCAAATATCATCTTGACAGATTTAGAAATCGCACTGTTAATTACAAAAAATCTTTCTTGGGGAATGCTTTATCGTGGTTAACACTGCGATTTCTAAACGTACTAAGATGATGTTTGATGAGTGGCTCCTTAGAAAAATCGAGACTTGGGATCGCGTTTCACTCTTGTGGTTCTAAACGATAGTTACATCAGAGTATCTTACGTATACATCGCTGCTTAAAAGAAAACACCATCCCTTAAAACTTCAGAAGTGTTTCGCGGAGTCCACTTTGGTAAACACCGGTTCGGGTGATAAATTCATGGGGAATCTCGTGGAATTCGACGAGCATCGATCCGCGAGCCGTCGACAGGATTTATGGTGCGCATTTATCACGATAATGAGCGCTTCCTTTAATTGGGGACTATTAACGGCGCCGAGGAGAAGGAGAAAATAACGAACGGCCGATATGGTAATCGAGGTTAACGCCGGCCAAACGACGAAAGTATCGCGGCCATTAATGTATCAACGTGCAAGGCGCGTTATTAATGTCCATGGTCGAGCAAAGTATAGCATAATGTAATATACGATTAAATAACGAACGTGCGGAACAATAACGAATGTACGGTATTATAACGAATATATGGTAAAGCGCGCCTCATATTCGTGTAGGATCGGGTGATAAAATTGTGGGCCGCCTACGATAAAAATAAATCACGCGCTCAACCGATAACCGCAGCCTCTGCGCTCATTTGCATCCAAACGATCGGTTAAACCGGCTGTCTTTATGGACAGCGATGAGACGAGGGGGGAAATGAATCGAGGATCGAAACGAAAGTCGCGCACAGAAGCGGATGATTCCTTGGAGGCAATGCACCTGATAATTGTGTTACGAGAGAACTGGATTAAAATCATGAAATTCGTGCGTGAAACATTGGCTGCGGCTGTTATCGAATTGAAGGTAATTAAGTATTGAGATGGATGCAGATTTGTGAGAAGCGCAACTATGATTCTGAGCATAGATATATAATCAGTTAGAAGAAAACTATGTGCAGAATCTGAGAACGGGTTGTAAAATTAGAAGAACAATTATATCGAATGATTACGATTTGATTATGGAAATGTAGATTATTTTCTGCAATTTTACTGCAGCTACGTACAGGCATTTTTCTCATAACTGTTTGAATATCTGCAGCTGTAATCACGGTTGCAGCTGTAATAAATACGAACCTTTGCTCAATTACATTAAGATCGTAGAAAGTCTTGCAAGATGACGTTTCTGAAATGTTTCCATGAATTCGTTCGAAATTACGTAGGAGTCTAAATGCATTTACTTTTGAACGACTATAAAATGGTGATGTTTTTCGGTGCCCTCGATATTTTTTAAAATTTGCGTGGAATTTCGCATCGGTGGAAAACGCTTTGGAAACAAGGAAAGACCGTGATTAATCTTTCGCGTGAAAAATAATCCCTTTACACTGGTCTGTAATCTTTTGCAACGACAAGACTTTGCACGAAACGATACAGCATTTTCATCCGGGCATTTCGTACGATCGCACGATAAATTTATGTTGCGCACATTCAGGAAATTAGTACCGCTCACTGGATTCCATTATTTACCTAAATTGGCTATAATAATTGCGGCCCGCTCAGTTATTAATTCAAATGGCATTATCAAGGTTGCGCGTTGTCCCATCAAATAATTCAGGGCCTCGCGCCCGCCACGATGAAATTGATCAACCGCCAGGAATAAAGGAAAAATCCCATCGTATTTATCAAAGAATTCCATTATAATAATCCTTAATCGAAAACGCAGGTCTTCCTTTTGGGTGCACAATTTATTGGATATATCATTATATAAAACATCATTATATAAAATATCATTATACTGTAATATATATACATATAATATACATATAATATGCGTGTGTGTGTTTTTATTGTCATGATATAATATATATCATTATATAAAACACGATCATTATATTGGAAAACAAATCGTTCTATACCAAACATTTCCAAAACGATATTTCCCAAATATTATACGCGCTAGAAACTTTTCAGATGGCATTCCTGTCGAGCGTAAACTCGCATCAAAGCCAATAGTACCTCTTGCGCGATTTACATAGTGGACAATCGTAAAGCACGTAGATGGCCGGGTATTAATAATCGATAAACAACGTACGAATGTCCCGCGAAGCTTCAAATTGGGCGTGCATAATTCCGCGCACGTGGTTCGTACGTACGCGTCAAAGGGATTGCAAAGCGGAAGGTTTATCGACCGGCAAATATTTTCCATCGAGCGCAAGGTATTCCGCCGGAGATATCGACGCGAATTCCACTTGAGGAATAACCGGAAGAGCGCCGAGGCGCCTGTCGGGAATAAAACTGGAAAATCCACTCGTCCCCTTTGTCATCCGCAAATTTACGTATCGGATTCTTTCGCGAAGCCGCGTCCATTTGTCGTCCCCGCATTCGCAACTCCTCCTATTTACGTTCCACGCCTGCGATGCGCCTTTGGCATCCATTAGCCCAGGTGCGATTCGACGCTCGGAGCTGCGTTTTGATGACGTACATTTCAAAATCGATACCCAAGATGCCTTCGACAAATTATCCAAACCATTGAAATTTTGATCGCTATTGAAACATTCAATATTTGGTCATTTCGTTTCGCGGTATAGTAGAGGAAATGGGGATTTCTTTTCCTGGATCGTTTTAGGCTTGAATGATTTCATTTATAAACCTTTCGGATTAAAAATGCAATGATGACGCATCGTTATGAAGTTTGGCGATGGAAGAAAATCATCGCGTCCTAATAAATGTTTCGTGAAATGCGATTGCAGTGTTGTTCGTCTATTAAATTTGATGTTATTGGATATCGAGGCTCGAATATGATTGCTTTTGTGATAATTCCATATATATCACCCCTATATTGTTTATCCGTTTTACACTCTCAAACCAACATCGCGCAACGCGAACGGCATAAAAGCCACGATAAATCCAAACTACTGGTCAATTCATTTTTCATTTACTTCCTCGACACCATCCTTCCTAAGCGACGCACCTTCGAAATTCGAACTTAAAGCTCGAGTTTTTTCCTTAGTCATGTATTTATAGGGTGAGCCATCTACTAATTCGCTTTTAAATTATAGGATACGACAACACTGGTGCGATCGATTCGCTTGAAATTTGAACAGCTGATCGGTCTTTTCCTTCTTAAATCGACCTCCAACCTCTACGACAAAAAAAAATATTCTTTTAAATATCGATGTAGACTCACTGTGTAGCGTTTTTAAAAACAAACTTTTAAATGGCCCAGCCTGTACCTTGATTGACAACGCGGCCCTAAGAGAGAGAAGAGAAGCGAGGAAGGAGGAGGAGGAGCGTTGAATTTTAAACCGCGCGTGCGACGCATTAAAAGTCTCGCGGAGGAAAATGCAGAAGCCGGGATCGCGGTCCTCGTTTTTCGACGCGAGAGGCGATGGAGTAAAACTCGAACGGCCCAGAAGCTTCGTAAATAATTGGAAAATACGTTGGCGAGTTCGTTGGCGAGGGGAGGAGGGGGGAGAACTCGCGCTTTTAACGGAAGGAGCGAACACAGCAGTTTGCCGCGACACTTCCGGAAGGGGCTTCCGCGCTTTTCGCGTAATTAGAGGGAGGGCGAGAAGGCGCGGGCCCTGAGAGAGGATAATGTATCGGATAGACGCATAAATAATGCTGGTTGCCGCGCGAGGAAAAACGCCATTCTCCCCGAGGGCAGATTTACGCACTGTCCGGCGGATTAGCACTGCAGGCGGCCCTCGACTTTCGCACATTCCACTTTCGCACAATTCGCTGTTTCGCAGGATTTTAAAAAATGCTACTTTTGAAGTCTTTGCGATCGGACGTCGCCTCTAAGAGGGCATCGGACTTCGGCTATCGAATTATTAGGTTGTTCGGAAAGTCATTTCGCTCGGAAAGACAGTTTTCGTATAATGAATAAATATTTTATTAAATTATATATTGGCCATTCTGGTCCAACACCTTTTGCCATCTTTCTGGCAGTAACATAATTCCCCTCTCATAAAAG
>JBCFXI010002882.1:0-15042 GCA_038496175.1 Ampulex compressa
ACATATACATATACATATACATATACATATACATATACATATACATATACATATACATATACATATACATATACATATACATATACATATACATATACATATACACATACACATACACATACACATACATATACACATATACATACAAATATAAGCACAGCATTCCACGGTTTCTTGGCTCTTACTTGGAGAAGAGCAAAGCTAAATACAACAGATCGTTATGACATCAGGGCCCTTTGCAAAGGCTTTCGACGTCCTTTAATCCCAAAAAGCCCTGCCTTCTGGTACCTTCGCTACTTTGCTACTATTCAAAGTAAGCCTCCCGGAATCCCTTGGATCTGCTTAAAGTCTCCTTCGGGTTTTCGAGATGGGAGTAAGAGTGGGGCTATATGGATGATTATATTTTCGGTCTTAACCGTTAATTCCCCCCTCGATGTCCCCCCCCCCCGTTTGTGCGAAACGTCGTCTCTTGGTCGTAGTTAAATTACGACCAACAGATTCTCGCAGCGCCCATTCAAAGTCGCCCTTCGGGACAGAAATAGAGCGGTGCGAATAAATACAATATCTCCGCGCGCTTACTTATCCCGGCCCTTCTACCATTGTTACTATAGCATCCGTGCCTCGATTCTTCTTAAACCAAGATCCGGGAGTTCTCTCATTGTACTTGTCGAAGAACGTCTTCGACTTTTCGAGGCGAAAAGCACGGCGAACTTCGTACGCGAATAGCGTATCCCTGAAATTGTTCACCGATATTAATTAATTGTTGATATTAATATTACCTTGCTATCCGTCGAATATATTTAGGTATACCAGTTGCAGTGCTGTTTAAAAAGTGAGTTCTCGTATTTATAGGGTTCACATTTCGCATTTATAGGGAATTAATATGGGTCCTAAAACCGAGGTATTGGATGTAAAATTAAATCGAATTATGTGGGGGCGTTTAATATCGTGAATTAATTAGGGGCGAGGCTGAATTCGGTAATATCAATCGACATGGGCATCAATGCGATATTTACGATATTTTCGTTTACCATACAGGATAAATACCGAAGATCTCTGCGTCGTGTTTGCGTTTATAGGATCGTCTGTCTTAATATTGATGTTAACCCGCATTAATTATCTTCCGTGGAGCGAAACATTGTAATCGTAAATATCGTAAATATTACATCAATGCGCATGCCAATTTGTCTCGGATTCATTTATTATGGAGTGGATAATTTGACATTGGAAGGATTGATTTTGGGACCTACGTTGATTAAACATTTTCTCCTCTCCTCGGTGAATACATGAAACAGATTGAATACCTGTCCTTGCGTTTTTAACGCCCTGTATATCTTTAAAAAAATACAAAGAAATATCAATAGATCAATATAACGATTTACAATAAACCTGCACAAAAAATGTTTAAAAATACACTGTTCTCAAGTTGTGAAAGTTCCCTAAGAAACCTTAGGTTGGCAAGATAGTAATTTCGGTTTCGTAGCGTAAAATAAAATTCGTATTTCTATACAAAGACTAAAATATAATCAACAATGTATTTTCCATTTTGTTCGGTGACCTTTTGCCATATTTCAGGCAACCGCAGATTTCCGCGCTGATAAAACTTTGGGTCCTTATCGGCAAAAATTACAACGCGATCTATCTTTAAAAAACCAAAAATACTTTGCCACCGATAAATCTTAGAGTTGGTGCAGTGCTCTTTGAAGAGCAGTATGCTCAATTATTATTAAGAGCTGCATCGACCATTATCCAATATACTGAGCACGGAGTATTATACAAAATCTTAGAGTTATTTCCTTATATACACTATACAGATCACCTATGCCCGATTCGATCGTTCCAACCTTAAGGTTGCAACTATCCGTCCATCGTACAAAGCAGTAAAACGTACCTCCTCCCCCCCCCCCCCCTAAGATGGAGAATAATTAAATTGGTACGTCTACGCGACCGTTCGCCCACGAAAATCGCACCGAAATCCCTTTTCCGAGACACGCCATTGATCCGCCCGGGAGCGGGCTTAAAAACAAAAGAGCTGTCCCAGCGCGAGCTTTTTGAGGCGTCGAAAAAGTGCGTCGCGCCAGAAGGCGCCCGGGGAACGATTAAACGCGTTCCTTCAAACGGCCGTTTCGCGCTGATAATCAGGAAGTAGGTGCTGCCAACGATGCGCGGTCCAATTAAATCGGGGCAGGCGCAGAATGAGAAAGAAATTAAAGCGGAAGCCGGGCCGCGTGGGAATAAACGAAACGTCTGCAGTTCCCGTGAAATTTTATCAGCCCCTAGCCTCCTACGCGATAACTCACTTCTGCTGGCCGGCCAATTATTGGTTTTGCAAAACTGATTATACCCCGAACAACGGTAATGCAACTTACCCGGCAATATTTAACGGCACCTCGTGTAACGAACCCTCTCCCCACTCGCTCTCTCTCTCTCTCTTTCTCTCTGTCTTCTCTCTTTCTCACTCTCTCCTCCGTTACTCACTCCTCATCCCTCCCTCTCTCCCTTTCTCGGTGCCCAGGAAGGATATTACCTAAAACGCGCTCCAGCCAAATTACCACGAAGCTTCAGCTTCGAGAAGAGCCAAAGATTCGGTCAATTTTCACGCGAACCGTGGCGCAGTGGGGGATGTTGGAAGGAGCGTTCCGCAAAAATCGAGGTGGCGAGACGCTTAACCGAAATACGAAGGTACGCTGGATCGAACACACCTTTAATTCCATCCGAGGAGCGCCCTGCACGCGCCACCTCGAGGATACGCCCGTGAACGTGGACCGAGAGGGGCGCGTCGATGATGAATCGGCGCCTCTGCGGCCGGGAGTAATGTTTTCCAAATCCTGCCAAGAAGTTTCGAAGCGAAAGATCCATGCGGTGGCGGTATATCCGAGGCAGAGCGGCCCGTGCTTTGGGCACAGCATACGGAAGTGAGCGAGCTGGCCGCGGTGGGGAATTATTTCGCGGGGCCGAAGGGCTAAATCACGGCCGGATCCATGACCCTCCAGCGCATCCTGCGGACGGGCCAGCGACACATTCGCTCGAATTCGAGCGCCCCGGGGAAGGAGGCGTCGGGAGGATTTATGCACGGCCAGATATACGTCTTCCCCCTCTACGAAGACGGAGATATAGCGGCGGAGGATGGAAAATATCCGGGGGATTCCGCACACTTCCACAATGGGCACCGGTTTCTTGCACTTCGATGATCGATGAGCCCTTGTTTACTCCTGGAAACTTATCCACCCTTCGCTTCCTCGCCTTCTCGCGTCTCATTCAGCCCTCCTGGATGCGCGAATGCGAATGGAGATTTTTAGGAGAGGGGGTGGGGAGAGGGGGGAGACGCACACGTGGAAGACGCTCGGCCACTTCTCTACCCCGACCTTCGTCCAGGCTCTTCGTCTCCACTTCCCCTTTCTCACCCCCTGCTCACCACCTTCCTTCCTACCCGATATACCACTTTTCATCGAGCCTCCGAGCGGATCTCTCCTTTTTGCCCTATCTCCCTTTAAGCGCTCCGCATCCTCCTGCACCGATGGGATGCATAATTAATTTTTCAGCCAGCGTCTTTCTCGGCCGAGCTCCCGATTCGGCTCCCGCCCAGGGCACGTTTGATTCCGGAGGCTGATAATTGCTCGTATCAACCGGCTGTGCCTCGGCCCCCTGGCCAAACTCGTGTGTACGTGACGTTGAGAACTTCACTGGCTCGTGAAGCTAACGTCAACGGACAAATTGCTCGTTGGGATCGATACGCGGATGTTTCGGGCCTGGCTGCGGCTTACTGGCGAAAGTAGGAGAATAGCGTGTCCGAGTGATTAAGCAAGAAAGGGGGTTGGATGAAGGTGTGCCGGGAACGATGCGCGGATGTGGCTATTGTTATGGAAAAAGGACAATGAGGAGGATCCGTGGCGTTGAAATGGATAATAGGTTGTGAAATATTTGATTCTTACGGGTTTTTGATGTACGCGATGGGGATAAAGGACGCTTTGATATGGGATGCTATGATATGTTCTATTGTTCTTAATGGGTATATTGAAATATCTGAATATTGTTCGATGGCCACGAGTTCCGTTCGGTCTTCGATCGATCGCTGTGAGAAGCTTAAGGTTTTTAAAGGGATGTTCGTCTTAATTTCTTGCATTTGGTGAGAGTTGTGTGTTATTCACGATGGAGGATAGAAATATTCGCAAGAGATTGGTATTAATTAATACTAAATCTTTCTAAATCGAAATAAGCTTTTTTTAAAGAAAGTTATATAATATTGTGATGATGCGTTTTAAGATCTTCCATGTTCAGGTCCATTGACGTTCAACTTACGCGGTACACCTAAACAAATCCGGAAAATTCCAGCGCTAATATCCTGCCAATCCGGTATCGATATCTCAATCAATATCTTAATAGAAATCCACAGCGTGCCACACATCAAACCTGCTCGATCATTCAAAAATTCAAACTAATCAAAATATCCTCTCTTCGAAAAGAATTATATAATATTATAACAAAGCATTCTAACAAAACTTCCATGATCTCATCACAGCATACGTAGATCATCACATCGACATTCAGCATACACGACACACCTAAACAAATCCAAAAAATTCCAGCTCCAATATCCTTCAGATCCATAGCTCCAGTATCTATATCTCAATCAACATCTTAAGAGAAATCCTCAGAGTGCCACACATCAAACCTGCTCGAACATTAAAAAATTCAAATTAATCAAAATAACTTCTCTTCGAAAAGAATTATATAATATTATAACAAAGCATTCTAACAAAACTTCCATGATCTCATCGCAGCATATGTAGATCATCACATCGACATTCAGCAATACACGACACACCTAAACAAAGCCAAAAAATTCCAGCTCCAATATCCTTCAGATCCATAGCTCCAGTATCTATATCTCAATCAACATCTCAAGAGAAATCCACAGCGCGCCATCCATCGAACCTGCTCGATCATTCGAGAACTTCGAAAGATCCAGAAGGGCCATCGGCCACCGTAGGAGCGACCCTCGGGTCTTTACCGCTACATCGCGGTCTCCTATGCGGCCGGATGAATTATTTCGCGAATGCATTCCGTCGGGGAAGTTTAAATTGCGAAGTAAACATTCTCACCCCTCGGCGAGGCTTTTAGTGCCGCATACGTTTGGCCTCGAACGAGCAGCGGAACGGCGTCTAATTTAATTGAAGTAATTAAGACGCGGTCCAACTTGTCCACCTCGCAATTCAGTTCTTCCCCCGCCCTCGCCTCCTTACCTCGATCCCACGTGGTGTACCGGTTTTCGTCCAGGTGCCCGGATCGTCTTTTCCCGGCACTCCAAACGACCTTGCCGCCTTCGTCTTCCCTTCCAGCCCTTCCTGGTATGCATAATTAATTTTCAAAGCCGGCCACCTCCTCGCGGAATCCCCGAGATAAGAATAAGTGGATTACACCGGTTTAATTGGACCGGGAGAGGATTACGCCTTGTTTCGATTCGAAAGAAATTTGCTGCTCCGCGCGGATCATCGCGTCGAGCTTTCGCAGGGATCGTTGGCTTCCTTTTGAGGGATTGCTGGAAGATATGGATCGATTGAGTAGGTACATCGAAGCTTTGAAAGCGGTTAATGATGAGTGAGTAGTGAGAAAGATTATGTGAATTATTATTGTTCTTCTTCATATGTCGCTGTTAGGCTTTTAGAGCTCTTGTGTATAAACTACTTTGCGTAAAATCACTTGGAAAATGGATATTGGTTGGGATTAGATCGGATGGATAGTCGTGTAAGTGTATCGATGAGGAAGGCTTTAAATCGACATAGGCAGCTTTGGTTGGTGTCATTGTGATTTATGTATAAGGTATTCAACTAAAAGTACCTTTGCTAATTGATTATCTTTTTTGATAAAAATTGTGAGATATTAATAATGCAAGAATATTCGGCAATGCGTACTTGAAATATACATTAATTTTGTCTCTTTCCATATTTATAGACAGGTAATGCTTTGCGAAAACGATGAGATGGGGGGAAACGTCAAATTTTTTTGCCGCGCATCGGTAAACTTTCAGGGAATATTACAAGCGAGGAAAGTTTACAAGGGGCCCCACTTAGTGTGATTAATCCATTATCGGGAATTATCCATTTTACTTATACTCTCGGCTTAATATCACCAGGTATTTATAAAAGTGCCGTATTAATATGAATGGGGCTTAATAAATTAACTTCTGCGAAGGGAAAGGTCCTTCCAAGAGGGCCTGGATAATTTAGTATCTTGATCTATGGAGATTCCCTTTCGGCTTATAGCGACGATTATTGAATTAAGAGTTATTACTCAGAATCTCCTAGTCGAGATCGCTGACTGTACCAGACGAGAAACTTAACGATATGTACCTTCCCTAAGAAATGACTAGAATTAATAAAAATAATCCCAATACGGAGGACAAAAACGAGCAAAGAGTTTCGTATTTAAACCTCAGTCATCTCGTTCGTATCCTTTCATGCACTTTCATAAAAACATCGCCAATTACACGCATCAGTCAACCTGAGTAAAAAGCAGATCAAACGACAGCCAACCTGCATCCTTCACGCGTAAATACAAATAACCAAAGACTCTATGACGCTTATCAAGGAGTATCGAGAATCCACCAAAAACCATTGCACCAATAACCTTCCACCAAATAACATCCTCCGTATCTTCCAAACCCTCGAATAACGCAACGACAAGATCCCATCCTAGGGGTATAGATACGCATAAGCACACATTTAACGCGGCCAACGAGGGGACAAATAATGCTTTAAACAGCGACAATCCGACGAATCGCTCGAACAATTCAACAACGGGATCGCATCCTAGGGGTATAAATACAAATAAGCGCGCATTTCGCGCGGAGCGAGGACGGCCGGATAAATCACGCTTTAAACAGGGACGATTCGATGGATCATCAATTGGTTGATCGTCCAACGAACGAGGGAAAGTATACACCAGCCGGACAGTGCTTTCCAAGCGCTAGTATAAACGGGCATTGTGCATCGATTATCGTGAAAGGCGGAGGAAGGAGCGGCCGAAATATCGGGTGGCGAAGGGCGAAGGGTTAAAACGAGCGCGGCGTAAGTGTGATTTTTGGTCCCCCCTTCTCTGTCGCGAGCATTCCCCAGGTTTCGCGTGCACGTGTTCCCTTTGTGAAAGGGGACCCACATAATTATTGTGCGGTGTGTACCCCTCCCGGCTCGATTCAATGCCCGCTTATGCCTACTGCCTTAATATGCTCCAGGGCGCGCGTACATGTGGGCCCACTAATTGGTAGCCTTTGTGGGGCTGTGGTAAGACGGCCCTCGAAGATTCTTTACCCGGCAGAGGCCGTGCCGATAAAGGACGCCACCTTTTGAACACTTGGCATTTAACCCTGGCAGGGCGAGAAAACGACATTACGTTGCACCGTGTACGCACAATTCCTTTTTGTACGCGATTTTGATTTGATACGAATTGGGAAGAGGATTGCACTGTCTTTTTACAGGACAGACTCTGTGAAGAAGATTTTGCTTTACCTTTATCTTTGTAACCGCGACATTGGAGATATTTTTTTGCAGGATTTTTGTGCACGTGAATAGGATTAGAATAGGATTAGGTGTATTAGGGGTACTGGACAGGAATGTGGTTTTTCTCGGAGATTAATTGCGTTTTGGTTACTGTTCTTTGAAGAGGTGTTTTGGGTTATTTGGATGACGATAAGTCAGGATTTTATCGCGATTTGTAGGATTAGAAATTTGTGCCCCGATTTAGGATGGATCAGTTTTAATCAAGCGAAGAATTTCTTCGAAATTCGATGCTTTGTCATTTTTTAAAAAACGATACCGCGACGATTGTCATTAAAGACATTTGTGCTGTACTCTGCGATTCTTTGGATGTTCGTAAATGTCAAAGATAGCTCGAGAAATTTAGGATTAAAAAATTTTTATATAAAAAATAGCCCTGAAAGTGGAAGTTCATCGACGATACGTCGATTACAACAAACATGCCGTTGGCATTACACGAGATCTTCGCGAGAGTAGCCTGAAAATCGAGGAAAGTATTATTCTCCTCCGCGATCATATGCTCGTGGCAAAAATCTAGTACGACTCTTGCAATATTCAAGAACCGATGCACCGCTATTCGCGAAGTCTCCAGAAATATCCCACGAGAATATTTCGGCTCTTCGGGAAAGCGAGTAGCTATACGAATCGCAACGTACTACAATCGAAATCTATTAACGGAAGGTTTTATCGGCTCAAAAATAAGCACATATTAGAAGCGTATAACGCCATGGAGTATCGATTTTGCTATAAAAAAAACCCGTGGAAATGTGCCACTGTCTGGTCATCCACAGCTTCATCCACGCGAAAAAGCAAAGCGCTCGATGTTGGAGATTTTCGCGCAAGAAATTGGTCTTCACCTCCCGTCCGATATTCGGCGGTCGTTTAATATTACGGCCGTAACGAAGCCCGGGTCAATTATGCGTCAAATTCATTACCCTGAAATTTCATCGCTACCGCAATAACCTGCAATGCGATTAACAAGAATGCGGCCGAGTAATTAAGGGGAAATTGTTTGAGTTTATTTATTAATTAAAATCAGTATCGCGGATACAATCTGCTTACGCCTCGGATTGCGTTTACCGATTCGTGGCGGCGCGATTTTTGCGCTGGATCTAGAGCCATCGCCGTTTGATGGCAAACACGGGCACGTAGGATATAATTAGCGATAATGAAGCCAAGGCATCGATCGAGCTTGTTTATTATAGCCTCGATGTTGACCAAGACGAAGATGGTTTTATTGCGTACCGCATAGTGTACAGTGTCTTGTTATACACCGCGGATGAGTTGGCTGGCGCTGATTATAACGACGATTCCTGAACTCTGCGATTAAGTTGCGGTTGTGCAATAAGCAAGGTGTGCATTAAGTAATGCTACCTTAGCTCGTATTGAAGAAATATCCTAAGCTTGTGAAATCATTGATTGTGATCATCTTCCTTTGAGCTGTGCGCACAGAGTTGAAAATTTATTGTATATAAAGGGACTAATAACGATAGTCTATGTACTTATATAGCTGTAGGAGTAAAAGCGTATATTATTCTCGATATTTTATCATTGTAGTTACGTCGATGATCCTGACAAATAGTGATATTACGAATAAACGGATCAAGGATTTGAAGGGTCAAGCATTATTGTCGCACATGTGTGATGCTTATAAACAGAAATGAAATGAATATAGAAAAGGGAAAGCGCAACGTGACATAAATTTGTGATGGAACGTAATTGCCAACAGTCATTTACTAAAACACCATTTTGCAGATAACATTATACGAACTCTCATACAGTCATTTATTTCCTGAAAAGCCAACGGGAGAAAAAAAAAGAAAATACCTCTCATCAATCTCCAAATATCACCAACATTTCTAAATCAACCTAATTCAGACTCTAAAGCGAAACGTGTAATTTACGCTACGCAAGATAGACGAAAGCAACATTGTTCCTAAACAAGCTAATGATGGCTGATCAGTAGAGCTACGGAGGTTTAGTGAATAGAGGCTCGGACTTCCACGCGGGAGACCAGGGTTCAAATCCCGCTCTCATCACTAATGGTTTTTCCATGTGATACGTATACCGTAGCTCTGGTGGTTTGGAAGCCACCTTAAACAGTAGGATCTAGTCCAAATGATCTTAGCAGTCGATGCCAGAGATGAATTATCAAAAAAAAAAAAAAACTGAACAACTTTTAATGGTAGCTAAAACCTTCATAATATAATTCTTGTAACTTAATCGTCTGGTCCTCTCTAAGAGGATAAACAACAAAAATCACGAACAAAGTCTACGACATTAAATTGTAATTGACCAATATCGAGTATAATTAACAGTGAGAAATATAATTAGAACTATGGTAGTGGTAGTGAATAGAGGCTCGTACTTCCACGCAAAACACCCAGGTTCGAATCCCGCTCATCGCGACTGGTATTTCCACATGATATATATACCGTAGCTCTGCAAATTCAGAACCCACCTTAAACAGCAAATCCTAGACGAAATCAGCTTAGCATCCAAAAATGAATAAAAGAAAAAAACACAAAATAGAAAAGAAAATAGCTGATCAAGGCATCCTCGAAGATGCGCACGCGACTCGAGGAGGAGGTCTTGTCAGATTTAAACGAGTCTCGCCGACAAACCAGCCTCCGTGGGCACCCTGGCCAAGTTCTCTCGGCAATCAACTTTGTGCTCCCGCCCTTTGCACACCCCCGATCTCCCTTCCGCTCACCTTTTTATCCGACGGCGAGAGGCTCCTTTGCATTAAAGCCCGACATAAAAATGTCTCGTAACTTTAATTGCCAGGGACGCCGCGGCGGTTGTAATCAAGTCTAATTGCGAGATTACAAATTAAAATGGCAACGCACGGCGATCTCGGGGCGGGCGCACGGGCGCGTAAAGGGAAAGGCGAATGGATGCTCGGGGCGCTTCCAAGGAAAAGCGGCGCAACTGAAAGGTAAGGCGCCGCGCAAAGGTCGCGAGGCGGGCGGTGGGCGGCTGTTGGCCGCTTTTAATGAGAGGGTCCGCAGCCCGGCGCAAAGAGGGCCAAAGGGGCCCAGTGTTTTTCGCGGGCCGCCTGCGATCTGCTTCGTCATCGAGCCGAATCGACTCGGATGATTCGGAATCTACCTTAAACAGTAGGTCCTGAGCTAAGTGGCCTTAGTGGTCGGTGCCAAAAATTAATGGAAAAGAAAAAAAAGAAAAGAGCACGTTCGGAGCTACGGTGATGCAGTGGATATAAGCTCGGACTTCCACGCGGAATATTCGAGTTCGAATCTTTCATGCGATATGTAAGAGGGTTGTGCGTAAAATAAGGCTCTTAATGATTTTTCACGATGAAAAACACATTTATTCGGCTCCCCTATTTTTATCGACATAATCGCCGTTGAGATCATTGCATTTTTGCCACGTGCAAAAATGCATCGATTTTAACGGTGATTATATCGAAAAATAGGGGAAAGTCTAAGCTTTCCAATAATGTATTATTCGATGATGATAAACGTGTTTTTCATCGTGAAAAATCATTGGGAATCCTTATTTACGGACAATTCTCGTACACTGCAGCTCTGGTGGTTCGGAATTCGCCTTAACACATTCAGCAACCGCTGTTCTACCGTTTCGAGGCATTCAAGCCTGTTTGAGCGGTAGTTTGAAAGCGTTCAACGTGTTAAACAGCAGATCTTAGACCGAATAATCACAGGAGTCGGTGTTGATAATTGATTAAAACAAAAATCGTGTTATCGCACGATAATGTCGATTTGATCGACCGAACTCTACTCCAAAAAAGACCAGATGGAGAATTGAAAATGTAAGAGTGTATAAATAAACTGCTTTAGAAGACCACAGTAAATGTATCCTTAAAAAAAAAATACTCCCCATTCCTGGTGACTACTTTCTCAAAACCATGTTCGATATTAATACGAAAGGAATGTGGCGAGTGGTGTTCCGATTTCTGAAAGGTCGATCCCCTCGAAGGCCTTGCCTCCGATCGAATTCGGTAGCCACGGCATAAATCTCGCCGAGTGTCGATGGATTTAAATGTTACAGCTCGGCCTTAATGCGGACGCTGCTGGAATAGGAATGAGCGCCACTGCAAAATCGTCGGTATTAGCCTGGATGTTACGTCGGTTACTGTAATTGATATCGACTGTCGCGATGGGAAGGAAAAGTGGGCTGCTGATTAATTATCCACGATAAAATTACTTGCGTTTAAACCACTCCGGATAATTACCGCTTTAACAACCGATCCCAGAAACGTCGATCGGTGATAAAATTATCGTGAATATTTAACGTACAATGGAAACAGCTCGTCTGGCGAAACATTAATTTTATACAGACAATCAAATCCATCGGTTTCCTGCCGTGGATGATAGCACCGAAATTACTCGCTTTACTATCTAATTCCAGCCCTCGAAGGCCGCGTTTTTGCGAGGACAGTGAAAACACGCGTTTCCATTACGCTCGACCTTGGGGCGCAAAGATGGGCGGGAAGAAGTTTTCCGGAAAGGCTTTTAATGAACACCGCCCATAAACCCCGCGCTGCGGAGAGAAGAAGCTCCTATCGCCAAATCCTATCTCGTTCCTTTCTCCGCTGCGATCGAGATATTACTCAACGGGAGCTACGGGAGTTGATGAAGATTCAGACCTGGACCATCCGGATATCAGATTGAAACGCCACGCATCATCTCTCCCTTTTATACACGCCAGGATCATCACGGCCAGAAAACTGCCTTAACCCTTTCAGAGCCGAGGGGACACGCGTGTTCGAGTTTATTTTCATGGGTTTCTCGAACGCACGACGATCTTATCGTCTTGGAACAGCTTTCGAATGTCCCTTCTTTCCAAAAAGGACCTGTCCTCGAAGAGGCGAGGCTTTGTGCTGAAATGGCCAGCTGTACCAACTGCGCGTTATGCAAATCAAGATGTTATCTGCTAATAGAGGAACTCTTAGCGAAGAGCTTAGGAAAAGGAGGAAGATCCTTGTGATTCGATAATAACGCTCGATAGAGGGATAAAACAAATATAAAAATCTCTCACGTATCCCAAGCATCTTTACCAACTGCTAACTGCTCGAGCGTCCTTTCATCCCTTCTCCAGAAGTATTTGCCCCCATCCGTACGCGTAACACCGCGTGAAAACATGACAAAAACCTTGGAAGCGGGTGCTAAATCAATTTCACACTTCTGACAAGCAACGAGAGCGTATCGCGTGGCTCCTAATTAGGAGTTATCGCCTTTGAAAGTGCATAGGCCGACGCCTCGTCCCTCGATGCGCCTCTATAGGAACGTGGCGGATATAAATATCCGGGATTGGATTAGCGCCAAGGAAAATCGGTCGATTAATTAACCCCCCCGTGGATGGAGGCCTGGATGGCCCAAAAAAAAAAGAAAAAAAAAGAGAGAAGAAAAAAAAAGAGCCTATCTCGATGGAGTTTCGCCCGCGCTATAATCGATCTGAGAATCCCTGAATTCCGCGAGATCGAGGGAAAAAGCGTCCTCGAGGCGCGACAACGTGGGCCGGCAAAAAGGTGCAAAAGGGGTGGGATTTTCCACGGGGCGTTAATCGAAGCATGAAATCCCGGACGTTTGCTAAGGCGAAGTCGAGAAATCCGAGGCCGCGAGGTTCATCGTGAAAAACCGCGAGGCGCTGGCGTTTCTCAATGCCGATGTAAACCGCGCGAGCTTTTCCACCGACCTGGTTACTTATTTCGTGAACGCGGCACTCGTGTAACGAGCGGTATGCGCAACTTAAAATTTCATACGGCGCGCGGTTATTTTTTTAACGCACAATGACACTTCTGGCCGACCCTCGAGCCAGAAGTGTTGGACATTGTTTCAGTTTTGTAGTGTACACGGTCTAATAGCCTGCAGGTGCATTTACCTTTCTCCATTTTCCTGAACGCCGGGGATTATTTTAATCGGCCCTCTGACCTGGAAACCTGCTCCGGGAGTGTCAAATTATTTATAGCCATCTGCGCGTTCCGTGTCCTTCATCGAGGAATGGATCTACATAACCTAAGCGCGTACGAGAATATCGCGATAGAGCTTCCGTGGTGTAGTGGGTAGAGGTTAGGATCTTCACGCGGGAGATCCGAGTTCGAATCCCGCCAATCGATGGTTTTTCCATGTGATATGTTTACTGTGATGATCTGGAATGCACATTGAACAGTAGATTCAAGACGAAAAATCTCTCTCTCAAAGGTTAGTACTGAAAATTCATTGAAAAAAATCAGGAAAGAAGACTTCTTTAGTTTCCTATATCGCATTTGATACGCGTGCACTTATATTCGCATATCGTGTATACGATATGTTCGAAGTACAAAAGGTATGGCAAAAAAAAAAAGAGTTCGCTTCTCGTAAAAGGACGTGTATTCAGGAATCATGAAGACACCCCTAGGGTCACCACACGCGCTTCATGAATCGCGGGGAGCGTTTTGCAACAAGGATGAAAATAAAAAATTCAGAGCGACGAGGTTCTCGATATCACGAATCGTTTTATAAAACGGCGCTTCCGCCGGGAACGGTTACAGGATTTCATGCTCGGGACCGCCGATGAAATATTCAGCAGGAGATTTTTATTAGAGTATAATCAGCGGCTCCAAAACCGACAGGTCGTACAAAGCAAGCTCGACAGCGGGACATATGGGTGAACTTTTGAATTAATACCAACCGGGCTTCTCTGCGATTGGATTTTCGCGATATGAAGCGCGGTTATCCGGCGTCAGTTTCAACGGATCGATACGCGCCGAATCCGATGAAAGAAAATTAACCGTGTATCGATTAACGCGTTGAATACCTAATGATTAATACCTAATTATCGGAAATAAGTCCTTCTCTTTACTCAAATAACATCGTTGCTCAGCTTCCAGACGTAAAACATTCGTAACATTCGATATTAAGTCTATGCATAATTCCGCAGCGAAAATTGAGCAAATTTCAAACGCAAAATATTTAGTAAAAAAAAAAGCGATATTAATCATAATAAATTTATCATAAATTTCAGCTTTCGCTTAATGCACGACGTTTCGTACGTTTCACATATGCGAGAGCGGAAAAACAACTGCGGAACGGCCTCTGTCCAGATTTTGCTACGAAATTATGCACAGACGTAATAATCCAACTTCAACTTTGACACGACAACGAACCGAAAAGAAATCGCCCTGCACGAAAATGCACTCTGCGCTGTTAGATATCCGCAATTATAACGACCGTACCTTTCCAATGATAAACGAATAAAGTAACAGGATACTTCAGCGACATGGGAATTCATTTTCGAACATCACCAACCGTGTTGGAAAAATGACCATATTTTAGTCAGTGGCCTGTGTGCACGGCGGTATACGACGAACCGCGTATTCCGACCTCTCGTGAAAAATATTCCAGTTTACATTCATTAATTGTGCTCTTACCGAGCGGCCTATACGCACACGTATCATTTTTAATTCTCGATCCGATCTTATTGCAGTAGTTGTATCGAAGCAATGATTTTGGCCACTGATGCGTGGTTCGAAAATTAAAGAATAAATGAC